>JAULBM010052805.1:0-10488 GCA_032357055.1 Geukensia granosissima
ATGTGTTAAATCTTTGTTCACATTAACTCTGATTCGGCAACTCTAAGCCAGGTGAGCGATTACAGGCTCCTGGGAGCGTCTGGTTACAGGGAGCTGTGTTAAAGCTACAATTCCTCCTGGTACCCAACTTTCATGAAGGATCAACAAAAACGTCAAATTTGGTCAAATTCTCACTAGTGATATTCGTGGTTTGAACGTTTCAAAGCATTCAGCTGTTAAAAAGAAAATTTGTATCTATTCAAAAAAGGGCCCTGTGATTAAGTCCCCGTTTTGACAACCGTTTCAAATAACAGCTCTATGAAGCGGTATCTAAATAGGAAAACTCATTGTATGTTTGGTTTAAAAAAATGGTGGTTATATAGAAGAAATATTTGTATACATTTTAGATATTTCCTATGTAGCAACAAAGTAGGTGCTAGCTACCTTCTTCTGTGACGGATTTGCATTTAAGTAACAAAAGTAAGTCGGCATCTCGTATTGGATATGTATGCCATGTTATGTCAAAATTCATTTAGCAGTTTTTGTATGTATTTTCCATAGTGTCCCATAGTGTCCTACAATAAATCTTAGGCGGTCATGTTTGATTACGGATAAGAACAAAAGTAAAAATATTTGGCCAGCACCTTTGAAAAATTCAAGCCACGTTTGCTTTCAATCAATTTCACTGCTTCTCAAGACGCATCTTTTTGTATTTTCCTTAGAACCCAATGTTAAACTAACCGTCTGTTGGTGGTTATTTTGAATGATTAAAGTAACAATTCTTGTTCAATTCAGCATTGCATGAAGAACATCCATACCATTTTAGCTGTAATTCACAAAATTGTCTACAAGAAGAATATTTTTGTATGTATATCAATAGTTTTATGTTATGTCCCCAACCCACCAACCAGTGGCCATCCTGAATGACGGACCAGTAACTAAGTTAAATATTAAGTCGATACCGCATAAGGGTCATTTATGTCATTAAGGGTTTTAATCCATTCAGTGGTTCTCTATTAAAAAAAACTAAATGAAATGTTGAAGTGATAAAAAAAAAGCTCATTTGGCAGTTGGGTCAGGTGAGGTTGAACTACCACGGGGTGCTAAGCTGATTATGGAAAAGAACATTCAGTATTAAAAACTTGTATAAGGAGTTGGGTATTACCAAATTTCAATATTCGCTATTTAATATTAAAACAGAGGATTAATTATAAAAATAGAAGATGTGGCATGATTGTCCATGAGACAGCCACCCACCAAATGACAGTAGAATTTAAACTTCTATAATTTTTATCCTGCAATTCTTACAAGGTAAATAAATGAATGATTTACATTCTAAAATTGATGAATCCTTTCAACATTTCTACATTTCTTAAGAAAGCGGATGCATTTCAAGATACTTTTCAACTGGTTTCCAAAATTCATTTTTCATCTTGCTCATATTGCTTTTGGATAACAGGAGACTATATTTTGCTACTATTCAAATACCCTTCTGCTATATTTATACACTTGTATTTGTATAATGCTTAATTACAGGATAAAGTTGATTGACATGGGTAATAGACTTGGGTTTAATTGTTGTACATGTAAAACTTGCAATGTCATATATGATAACCCTTTTATTAACTACTGTTGGGATGATTTTCATTTGTAAAACCAACATTATTATTAGTATAAAGTCTCCTCATGTAATATCACATGGGGTCTTTGTATTCAAAACTTTAAACACTTTAAAACTTTGATTTAAAAATACCTGTCAGGTTTGAGAATCGTCTACAAACATTTAAATTCTCTCTTTTATCCAGGGATTGATATAAGAAGTTTGGTGTTTTAATCGTAATTGGACTTAAACATTGTTCTCTAGCCTTGGGAAGTTTTTTGGCCATAATCATTTTATGATGAATTGTGTAAGACCTATCTATATAGACACGCCATTCGCTTAGAAGTCTGACACGGAGTTGTACCTTTAGAATGACTTTAAATACTTGTCTCAAATTTGACGAAGAATTTTGTGAGATATGATAAAAACTTGTGTTGATTTTTCGAATGTTGATTTAAACGGCTGTCAGGACCTCGACATGGGATTATATGGACTACGTGGAAATTTCAAATTCATGCATGTTGTATGGATTTGGGCTTAACAGATTCAAAATTGTTGAAATTTATATTTCAAATTTGACAAGCTAATTTTGTGAGATGTGATTAAACTTGGATGTTTATTTAAGGAATATCATTTTATGATTTCTAAGTACATAGAATACATACATGTTGTATCTTTGATGAGCCTATAGATCGATTTATATTTATTTGTATTGTCATGGTACGCAGTTGTGAAAAACTTTTCATCAAATCTTTTTAAAGAATAAGTTTTGTAAGAAAAATACTGATCTCTTATTCCTATGCTGTGTGCAGTGTATATTTGTATTGACATGAACCATTGATGAAAATTGTCATATTTGATGTCCATAAGGAAATTGGTGGTGTCAATGGACATGTTACTATTTTGGCCTGGAGCAAAAATTTGGTTCATATTATGATTAGAAGTGGGAAGTGTATCGTAGGCTCAAAAATATTCAGGTGGGAATGATAAACACTAATTGTAAAATGGCCGTAAACAGTATCATATCATGGCTGTTAATTGGACTAATACTTGTAAATGAGCAAATCCATTATTGTTCGTAGCTGGATTAATGCATTGCACTTTGAACTTTATCCACTCAGTGGACCAAGCAAATGGTAAACTGATATTTATGTTGTAAAGGAGTAACTATTTGTTGGATCTAAAAAGAATAGATGAGAAAATTGAATTGATCTTTTCAAGAATTTTGAGAACTTGGTATAGTGTATTGAGGTTTTTGAGAACTATTTTAAATCAAAGTGTAGATTGAAATGAAGGAGCAATGAATTTCTCATTGAAAGACAGGAAGAAATCAAATCCGATGAGTTTTAGTCTCAAAAATTTATATTTTCGACCTTTAACCCCAGATGTAACTGGTGCCTCCAGCTGGAGGCCAAGGAGAAAACAAGAGTCACGGAAACTGACCTTGACCTTCTCATACAAAGATTTCAATGACTTTATGAAGGTAAGGTTTAGATAAAAGTAAATAATTTGAAAGTGTACTGTTAAGGCCCGCTTGATTGAAGCCCATTGGTTATGGTAGTCTCTCGTTAATGCACACTGTTCACATACATGTATTCCCTTTTCCAAAAATTATAACATTCCCACTTATCCTAGGTAATATTCCATAGGTGTGTCTGCAATCTTGTTTATAGTTATTCTCGTAAAATTATAAACATGAAGACACTGAACATACATTGAACTGAACTATCCAGATTTTTATTTGCCCTGGTGTAGTTACAGAAATGACAGTGCTGTTCTGCTGTTAGTGTAAAAACATTTGTATATTTTAAAAAGGTTTTTGTCAAAGATCTTTTTATTTGAAGTTTGTCTTATTGATTCTGAAGTTTCATTGTATGTTTTTAGAAGAATATTTCAGTTGTACCACTTCAAAAAAAAGAAATATACACAGAATTTCTTATGTTTTTTCTTTCGTTTTAAACACTTTATACAAATTATTTTATTGCACACTTTACTGTTAAGGATTTTTTTTTCAAAACACAAAATATGAAAGTCAATAAAGTTGATCGGTAATGGTAATTCTTATCTCAATATTGACACAGCTGTGCAAAATTATAAATAGTTGGTTCTCCTTGAGGTACACAAGCTGGTACAATCCTACACCTCAGGTACTATCATATTTTCAAAAAGCTCATTTTACTGTGAAATTATTACTGTATTTGATATTCATTATACATGTATATCAGTTAACACTGGTTTTGTGGTTGACCAAGTCTCAAAAAAAATTAAAGCTAACAAAATAAGAAATTATAGCAGTTTTTTAATGTAATAAACATGAAACACTTATGCATATTTTACATAAGAAATAGTTTGCACACTCAATGCAAGAATGGTCATTTCATGGATTGAGGTTACCCTCCTTCCTCAAACCATGAAAATGTGTTATATAGAAATACATGTAAGATACCCACAGTAAATGGTGTACTTACATAATAGATTCTAAACCAAAAAATAATTGTCTAAACCAAAAAACCCTAAAATTTGTTCACAGAAAATTTATCTGCATTGAAGGGATTTCTGCTGTTTGCCTTTCCAGATCTGTCATTATACTTATCTGGTCAGTATTGGTATTTTTGCTTTGCAGTTTTTATCTAAGCAGATTTTTATAAATGTTTATGTTTTTCATGTTTAGCAATTGTTGCTTATTTCTGATTTTCTGATTTTATTTTGATTTTCAGCTTAATTCTTTATAAGGAATCTGAAAGAAAAAGTGCAGTTTAATACAGTTGTTTGAACTGTTTCAATTTCAGAGAGATATTATATACATCTTAATTTAAAGAAACATGATGACATCCTATATATATAATTATGTATTTTTCAGAGAGACAAGAGTCGAGCATCAGATGACTTGCAGGATAACTTTGCTAAACCACAGCCACGTACAAGGAAACTGTCCAGACTTCAGCATCCATTTAGTCACTCTCATGAGGTAACTTTTATTTGTTATGATTTCACAGTGATATTACAATTGTACGATGCAAACAAGGTCCAAAGTTCTTATTGCAAGTTTTCAAACCGAAACATTGGATTAATCCTGCCTCAATGGGTCCGGCTTGGTGTTGCCACTGCACTATGAGATGTTTTGTTTGTGACGTTGCTTGTTTTGGAAAGATCATGCGCTGGAAATAATTCTCAAACACACGTCAACTGTTAGATTTTCCCAGAAAATCTGATGTCATAAAGCAAAAAGGCCTGATAGAGCAGTAGCAACACCAAATGGGAATCATCAGTGGGCATAATCCATCACCGGGTAATAATCATCAGGATTATGATGTTGGACAAGAGATATGATTAGTACTCCTTTGTTATGTGGCAGAAATTTCAGGTGGCCCAGTATGTGCCTTATGAGCCTCTTTCTTCAAGGGTTCCATAAAATGATGTATGTGTGTGTGACATTCTTCCTGAAATTTTGCATGCTCAGCCAACATTTATAAGTGTGTGTGGCATTCCTCCTGAAATTTTGCATGCTCAGCCAACATTTATAAGTGTGTGTGACATTCCTCCTGAAATTTTGCATGCTCAGCCAACATTTATAAGAGGAGTATATGGATAGCGGCATCAGAATACATGTAGCTGTGAAAACTGAAGCTGAAAGTCACAGACAGCAAGACTTTTACAATTCTGTAATTCAGGCACAAGTTTACCTAAGACTTATGGTATTTGTGGTCTAGTACACAACCAGATTTCTGCCATTAGAAGATTACACAAAAAAACCTTTTTCAATGATTACATGATAGGAAGTTAACAATTCCAATTTCATAAGAAAAAATATTACATCATATTGTATCAGATCTCAAAAATAGAACTTGTATCAATAGTGTTGGGATAAATATATTGGTTAAAAGAAAAAATGCTTACTAAAACAAGGCACTAATGAAATGTAAAAGAAAATTTGTCTGATTTAAGTTTTACCCAATATACCATTTTATGCAGTATTTTATTTTCACAATTAATGACTTTGGGTGAATTATGTTGATACAAGAAATGGATTTTATTCATTGAAATTTGATGCCTAATAAATTCTTTATTTACATGTATATCATTTCAAAATGTTAATATCAAAGAACTTATATCTATGAATGGGGTCATAAAGTGTCATATTCTCAACTTTGTATGGTAAGTGGGGACTGAATAGGAAAGGCACTATTTTGTATGGTGTAACACATTTGTTGCCATTGGGTATAACTATCTGATGCAAAACAGAATTGGGATCATTTATAGTTCACTTTTAAGAAGAAAAGATGGAACATTGGAATTGCCTAGTCATCCGTGTATGCATCCTTATTTATAAAGTTACTTTAGAAGGCAGCTTTTATGAAAGGAATAGGTACAGTGAGTCCTAAATTTGTCCAAACTTTCAGATTTTTGTGACACATCATATGAAAAATGCTGTTTAAAACTGTCTTTTAATTAGTCATAACTGATTTCCACAAAGCAGGGTACATATACATTTGACTTATTCAACAAGAATCTTACATTTTCTGTTTTTCAAATTTTTGTTAGTGTATAATTTAAAATATATTTCAGACCATAAAAAAACAACACAAAGATATTTTAACTAAAAAATTTGTACTTGAAAGACCTTTACTATTGAATCTGATGATTTAGGGATCTATATTTTGCTGTGGTGATGCTGACCATAACAGGCAGTGACTGCAGCCTCAGTTTTATTTAGAAAACAACTTCACCAATGTAGGATAAACATAGTGAATAATTTCTGCATTTACAGTACATGTATTAAAATATTCAATTCAGTTTCGTACAAACGCTTTTCTGGATTAACCTCCACCAGGTATGTTGGGGGCAAAATATTGGAAATCCAAATTGCAACTGCCTTTTAGTAAAATAAAA
Organism: Geukensia granosissima; assembly: GCA_032357055.1. Lineage (NCBI taxonomy): Eukaryota > Metazoa > Mollusca > Bivalvia > Mytilida > Mytilidae > Geukensia > Geukensia granosissima. The sequence continues at coordinate 6,470 of JAULBM010052805.1, forward strand.
TTACCAGGCATTGCCAAAAAACATGAAAAAATATGCATATATGCCAAAATGTACAAAATTGTATATAGCTTTTTAACCTAGGTTTTTTAAGTCGGGAAGTGCCGTAATCCTTTCAAATTTTTGAAGAGTGACTGTATAATAAAGGAAATTCGGCAATTTATTCATTTTGGAAGGATTTTAATTTAGAAACTAAAACTTTTTAATATGGTGATTGATACATGTACATATATTTTTTTTAAAGTTAAACCTTGAAATCATCTATGTAATAATCATTCATCTTTTAATATCCTGTACATGTTCTCAGGAACTGCCAGTTTATATCAGAAATACACGTAATATTATATCAATGTAGACCAAAAAGATATTGATATGAATATAAAGATATTGATATGAATATAAAAGTATGTAATTGTTACACAAGAGTAATATTTGTTTTTTTGTATGGTAAAAGGGGTAAATTTAAAGCCAATTAAATGGTGAAATTTGAATGATTACAAATGAATGATAACACATTTTTCATATTATTTTGTTATTAAAAATACATATAAATTTTATAAGTTTTTGGATCTGTGAAGCATATCTTTAAAGTACAAAAGTGTGGCCATGTTTGTAGCCCTAGATATTATAAGCAATAATATACCAGTAAGAAAAACAGTTTCATTTGCCAACTCGACAACATGAACTCTTATTTGGCTTCCACGTCAAGATCCGTCATTTAAGATGGCTGCCATTGGAGGACTTAGTAACATCATATGTAGAAAGGAGAAAACTACCACAGAGATACTTGTATGAATTTTTTATGATGAGTCCTGGACTCACCACATTTTGCGTCTGAATGAAAATGACATGTCCTGTACACGTCTAGATCGGTGTCAAGGATCTCTGACTAGCATTTGATTGTCATGATTGTAGTTCATTAAAAGACCATAGAACAAACCTGCCAACTTGATTTAGAGGGCCATGACCCAACAATCCATTTCTAATGTTAGGTCTTAGTACAAAATTTTCAGACTCTTCAAAACTTTGTGATACAGTGTCAGATTTTAACATGTTAAAAGGATACCTCTAAAATTAAAATATGTTCCTAAATTTAGGACATTATTGTTGGATAGAAATTTAAATTGTTGGGACATGATTGGGTCATGGCTACTATTGGTTGTAAAAGCAATTTTGGGGGCGTAACCAACTAATTGAGGGTGACTTTAAAGAGGGTGTTGTTACTTGAGTGCAAGAAGTCTAACATTAGAATTCTGTGGACAGGTGTTGAGAACCTCTCTGTGTAACCAACTAAGAACCATATATTATGTCTTTGTTTCATGAACTTTCTTAATATAGGGATTTCTTTAATTTTCAAACTCACCAGTCAAATAATCTAATTTTGATACATGTATATGATGAAAAGGATTTCTCAAAATCGTTGCTTGAGTTCATTGACTCAGTTAATTGCACATTATCCAAGGAGGCTTTAATTAAAATTAGTAACAACGAAGAAGACATTCCTCCTGATCTTAGTTGACTGAAGGTGATGTAACTAGGGCTTTGCCATTGTACGGTGTACATGTAGATGGTGAAATATAAAAGTAATCTTATTAAACTCGCCATTAAGTCTGTTCTGAATTTTAATATTGATTGGCACTTGTGAGTGAACAAAGTTCATTGATTTCGTCGAGTCATTCTCCAACATATAATTGGAAAACTTAAGTAGACTTATGATCTGATTTTATGAGCTGATTAAAATAATCTTAATGTTAAATATATTGGTTTATTTTTGGTGGTTCTAAGTTCTATGAAATTAACATTTGCTGTTCTTATTTGTTGTAAAAAATGTTATGCCCCTTCTTTACTTGATGGGAACATCAAGTTTTACCTCCATATATTTGATAATTTTTTTCTCTACTTGTTAATGTTTTATTGATTTGATATTTGGTCAAAGCATAACGGAGCGGGGGGGGGGGGGGGGCATGACTCTCAGCACGTTAAAAGCTGCCATTAGATGGAGGTTCGATTTAAGAATTTGTAATACTTGTTGTTGTTGTTGCAGAGAATTTGGAGAGTTGAGTGTTCATAAGTGAAGCGGAGCTTCACTTTAATGGTATGTCGGGTGGGATATCCAAGTGTTTTTCTAATCTTTCTTAATCGTACGTCGGGAGGGTTATCCAAGTGTTTTTTTCTAACCTTTTAATCCGTATTTTTCCCCACTGGCCGTTCATCTGTATTTTCTTGGTTTACACCGGAAGCGGAAACAATCCAGCATGGGGGATTTAATGCAATCGGAACACGCTCGTATATTTCCGTCATTCTTCGGAAATAATACCGGATTTTTATGACGGAAATGGCCGATGTGATCAGATTGGGATTTAATGATGTCATGCTGTTTATGACGTAAAAAATTTAGCAAAAAATGTTCACAACGTTTCGCAAAATTTCTTGAAGCTATTTTGCAGCTTTGAAATGACAATTGCTTTAGAATGGAAATAACTGTATTTGTAATGTAAGGTTTACCGACGTGAAGTCAATGAGGTATCTATAAAAATCAAAATAAAAAAAAAACCTCAGCAGACGTTATGATTATCTGGACTGACTCCGCTTCACCGATAGGCTGTGCCTATAACTGTTTCTTTATAATATATATATATCATATATCATTGGAATTCTTATTTAATGCCGCACCTGAAGCAGTCTTTGACATAAAAAATTTCTCCATACTAAGAGTGTAATGATAATTGTTTTATTTCATTTGTAAATTTGCTTCATTTTGTGGGTGCAATCAACGAATGGTCTCGGGTAACAACACATTTTAAAACTTTTGGGATCAACCAAACAGATTTTAGCATCAGCATCAGCAACACAACAAGATTTTAGATAAATATTTGGCTGCATTCTTTATCAAAGATAAAAAAAAACCTTTTAGAACTGTTGGAGTATCGAGAGGACTTTTGAAAGGTTTAGTCATCTTTTTTTTGCAAAAGAGGCCTTAAAGGCGTATTTCCACATTCATAAGAAAATAATAAACTTTTTGGTCTTCGGTATTTGTAAACAAGGCATGAGGGCACTACTAAATTTCCTCTTTCAACCATGGTCTTTCCTTACATTGCCTACGATGTCTAGGCTTTGGTAGACGTTTCATAATGTGTATAGCAAAATTTAACATAAAGAGTTTCTCTAGTCAGAACCATTTTGGTTGGTAAAATGCGCATGGAGTTCACATCGATACAAACAGATTTGTTTACAATCTGAAAACCTTTATCATAGTGTATTTACAAGAAATATTTAAATACAAAAATCATATAAGATTAATCTTATATTAAAAATGTTGAATTGTGTACCTGCCTTTAGATAGATAAAATTATGAAATTATAGGTAAACAGTTGAAAAACGTTCAAGCTGTTAAATTGAACAGGGATATCTATAAAAACAAGCCATGAGACAGGTTTTTCGATATCACAAAATTAACATTTGAGCAATAATTTTCAATTATTATGCATTGTGAATGATCATCGATGTCTTGAGACATCTTAACATGTCTTGAAAAGATCAAGAAATGTCTTGTGACATACCTAAAGTCATGTCTAATAGACATCATGCCTTAAGACGCGTCTTCAATACATGGTGTAATGTTTTTTATATATGAATTTCAGTGCATATGCATTAAATTATTTTTTTTAAAGTGTCTTGAAGATACCAAAAATATTTTCAAGATGTCTTGGAGTTATCGATATCTCAGAATATGTCTCAAAGATATTTGTCCTCGGACACATATACTTGCAGTATGTTTTAAGACATGCCATATGTCTAATATATGTCTTTATAGACATGATATCTATAAGAGATGTTTTTAAGTATGTCTCAAGATGTATCAAGATATGTTACGAAATTTATGATCATTCACTATGTAAGGGTTGTCAGTTATATTACCTACCGACATAGAGATTTAGGAGATATGGTTGATTGATTGATTGATTGAATGGTGCTTAACGTCCAGTGGCAAATATTTCATGCATATTCAGGACGAGAGCATA
>JAULBM010052816.1:0-10488 GCA_032357055.1 Geukensia granosissima
ATTGCAAATTGTAAAAGCTGCAATGTGGAGACGAAATGCTCACAAAGGGCAGGTATATGAAAGCATACCTTGGGACTGAGATATTTTTTATTAAAATGTATGGCTTCTTTCATTTTGTCATAAATAAGGGGGCAAACCTTCATAGGCATCACAAGTACAATGGAGATCATAAAGAGCAACAAAGGGGGTCTAAAGCTGTGCTACCAGGGTTTCATGTACACCAAGCATGCTACCAGAAAGACAAGCCAGTGGTGGAAGTGTGTAAAGCGGTCCAGTACAGGATGCAGAGGGTCCCTTAGTACAACTTTACAGAATGAAAACCCAGTTCCAGGTCAGCCACACAACCATGCTCCAAGCGAGACTCTCATCTCATACTCAAAAGCCAGAAATACCATGAAAGATCAAGCTAGCAACACCAGAGACAAACCCAGCCAGATATTTGCCCAGGTTGTAGCCCAGTGTGATGATGATGTACAAGCTTTGCTGCCTCGAGAAGAAAACTGTAAAAGAACCATAAGATACCAGCGACCAGCTCCTCCAGTTCCAGCAACCCTAGCAGAAGTCAACTTGCCTGTAGAATACACTATGACCACCAACAATGCCACATTCCTCCAGTTTGACAACGGAGAAGCAGCACAGAACAGAATGTTGGTCTTTTATTCACCAGACAGCCTAGAAAGACTTGCTGATGCCCAGACGTTCTTCATGGATGGGACATTCTCAGTTGCACCACACCCATTTAAACAGCTGTATACAATCCGAGTTCCCTACAAAGATGTTTCTGTCACTGCTGTCTATGCCTTCCTGCCAAACAAGCGTCAAGAGACTTACACAGAACTGTTCCAGGCCATTGTTGATAGGTGCCATGCCAGCAACCACCAACTTCAGGTCCAGACTGTAATCACTGACTTTGAAGATTCAGTTCTCCGTGCAGTTTCAGCAGTGTTTGGTCGGCACATCAACCACCAAGGTTGCTTTTACCACCTGACGCAAGCAACATGGAGGAAGATACAACACCTGGGTTTGGTTCCTCTGTACAACACTGATGACGATTTCAGACTGTTTTGTGGTATGTTGGATGGCCTTGCCTTTCTCCCAGTACCTGAGCTGACCAATGGCATAACCCTACTTCGCACTTTGTGTCCTGATGACCCACCAGAGGTAGAAGATCTCCTAGATTACTTCGACACCACCTACGTCAGTGGAGTACTTCGTCAGCAGAATGTAGTCCAGAACCAAGCAGCCAGACTTGTCTTCAGACGAAACCCACCCATGTTTTTACCAGCTATATGGAATGTGCACGATGCTACAGTAAATGGTGATGCCAGAACCAACAACGTTTGTGAGGGATGGAACAACAAGTTCTTCAACCTCGTTGGACATGCCCACCCATCCATTTGGCGAGTAATCGAGTGGTGCCAGAAAGAAGAAGCGACCGTCCGCACTCTTATCAACCAAGATGGTATTGGTAACCCACCAGTTAAGAGAGTACAGCATCGGTATGTCCAGCTTCAAGAGCGGTTGCAGAACCTCATCAGAGATTTCAACACAGGCCAGAAGACCATTGCCCAGTTTTTACAAGGAGTAGGGTTCAACATCAGACTAAACCGCCAGCGTTAGTGTTACCGTCAAGAAGAAATGTGTCATATGAACATTCTTAAAAACATTTAAGAAATATTATTTTGCTAACAATGTCATAAAAGTTTTGTTATTTATGCATTAATTATTGTTATATGCTGTTATAATTTATTAAATGAGATTATTATTAATAAGTATTGTCTTTTTTATATAATGACCATCAATTTGGAGTAGTAACACTTGCAGGATAAAAAACTTACTTTACATAGTAATTACAAATTTAATATCTTTATAAAACTGATTATGGAATCAACATTCAAAGTATTTTAATTAAGTGTAAATTAGGTTTTTCATCCTGCATTATTGTTCAATCGTGGCTCTGAATATGAAAACAATATTATAAATATAATACATCTTCATACCAACATACCAACATGTTCCGTAACATTCAAAACAGAAGTATACACAGAAGAAAAAAAATTCATAAACAATGTCACAATCAAAATTTTTCCAATATTCTAGTCCAAAATTGTGACTTTTTTTCCTGTGACTTTATTTCCTGTGACTTTTTTTCCTACCCAAATTGTGACTTTTTTTCCGGTGACTTTTTTTCCGTTTACCAAAAACCCTAGGTCCATAACGGTTGGCCCAATAATTTTGAACCCAATGTAGCAAATGTATATGTAGATCTTAATAAGATAAACATTTTCTACATAACATGTGTCATCAGCCATCACTTAGGGTTTCTGAGTTTGGGCGATCATAAAGTTTTTGGTCAAAATGACCTTGACTTTTTTCAAAGTCTTATTGACCAATGGTTAATGGTGAAAGTTTCAGGTTTCTAAGGTTTTCGAGAAAAAAATCTTTAAGGGGCGATAACTCAGAAAAAAATGTACCCGCATCCTTTCTCTTCAAATGTTACGAAGTTGTATATCGCGACCATGAACATTTTCTACATTCCACTTTATCAGCTATCTGATTACGGTTTCTGAGATTACGCGAAAACAAGGTTTTCGGTGAAAGGGGAGAGAACTCCGCAATCCGACGAAAAACAGTAAGGTTTACCAGGAAGGTTCTCGGGTAGACCTTAATAATATAAAATAAAAGATATATGCAGTACTTGTTAATGTACATATAACATATTTACATTTTAAACCTGTAATAAATACGTCTCTTGGCACTCAAAAAGTTTGACTTGCTCACGCGATATTGCATGTAAATGTGTATTGTTATTTTAATTATTAATCCATAAAATGTTTCGAAATCTTATATGTTTAGCGCAAATTTTGTTGTTTATAATCATTCCCGAGTAATATAGGTAAGAGAAAAAAACTGTTGACTTCTAAGGTAGGTATTGATATGTTTTTGTTCTGTTGGGTTCGTCTTTATAGACAGTGAAGGGCTATTGTTATAATGCGAGATTTGAAAGCTTTTAAGCTCTCAGTTGTTTGTATTTGATCCTTTATCTTTATTAAAATGTCTTTAAAGAATGTGACCAAAATATTGTGCACATTTCCTTACATGGAAATATAATGAAATTGTCCTGGTTCATCTATTTCTTTATTGTGACATGGCCTCAGCATACCAACGATAAATACACAATGAAATGGACGCGAGTTTCTGATTGTTCGGTTCCCTTACAGAAGGCTTAGTTTCAAAATGTAACTTCAATGGTAAAAGCTTTCCTGAAATCATATTCTAATGTTTAAATTCTTTTTGTGCTAGTTCAACTCTTTTAATTTTCTTTTCATAGTGCATGCAAAAATATTATTACTAATTAAACATATACAATTTAAAATCTAGTGAACTCGGTTTAATGTTTAAAGACAAAATAAAAATAAGATGGGGCTACATGTTACAAATATTTACTAGAATCTCTGCAAATTAATATTGGTTCCATTGAAACCTTAAATGTTACTGTTTCAAAGTCATTACTTAAATACCAAAACTAAAAATTTCGCTTAAATCTTTTTACGGCTTTGCATTTTCGTTTTTCCGTATACATACTTAAAGAATAAATAATGCAAGAAAAAAAAAAACCGTCAGATTAGCCATCCATGTAATTTTAAAGGTCAAGTTTTCATTTGAATTAAGGTGCATTGCAGGTTGAGGTTTTATTATTACTTTCAATTTTGCCCTCTTGTTTGATGATAAAGCATATATTTTCATCATGCGCGAAAGAAAAGTCTGTTTTATTTCACAGAGTAGGATCCATGTACCATGCCCCTCCACATGCTGAAATTACAAAAATAAGAAACTGTCGCCAGATTTTGACCTGTCCCCTTTTGTTTTTCGTGTTCATTTAGTCCAGCGTGCCGCACTAACGCCAATGCAGAAAATGCTGAATTTGCTTATTTGACCTCTTTCATTCGAAATTGTCACTTTTTTATTTTACCTTTGACGCCCATATTAAGAAAATCTGGGCAATTTCATGGCAATGGACATACATTATAAACATTCTTTTTTATCTTGCTGCTGAAATTCCTTGAGAAATAATAACTTAAGCAAAATTGTTTTTAGTCTTACACTTTAATTGAAAAAGGCCTCAACTTATACCCATTTTAGACGTTGATTTTAGCCAAATATTTCCATCAATTTGTATTTTTGTATGTTTTCAAATTTCAATATCAATGAAAATGTCATAAAATTTGAAATGTCTAATAAAAGGGGGCAAGGTCAGTTTGGTTTCTCAAATGAAGGAAAACGTTGAAAATCAAATATTTTCGTACAAAATCTAGTGAGGTGGGAGTTTTTACTCCGTGTTGAAGGCCTATATTTACACCATGTCCCCCTTTTTTATTTCATTAGAAAGTTTGTTTCTTGTGCTGTATAGAGAAGGTAAAAAATCTTCCCGTGCTTGAATACGTATGCTCTTATATTTTACAGATGCGGCGTAATTTCCCTTTAGATAACTAGCTCTACAATTATTTCTATTTCGGCCAGTGTATTGATTAAAAATTATCTAGCAGTTCATCTGTTTACTATCTGTCCTATTCAAACTGTTTATCTAGCAACGACTCGCTATGATTTTGAGATGAAGAACAGCAATCAAAGCGCTGTTCCTTTGGTTGGAATTTACTTGTACATATGAGATTTTTGTGTAACGAATATTTACATCAATTCACCCTTTTTCTTAGTCTTATGTCTTTATGATAGGTAAAAAAAATGAGACTTAATAACTATACAATTGGCCATAAATATACAATTTTGACATTTTCTGAGTCAAAAATTCAACTTTGGAGACCTTCATGCAAATGCTATCACGCAAAATGCCAAAAATTTAACGCAAATCTAAATTTTTACTTTAAGCTACAATAGTGTCCGATAAAAGATTTTTGTACGATGAATAGTTTTATTAGTTCTGAAACCCACATTTAAAAAAAGATGCGAATTTTGTATTGCGGAAATATTAATATCCTCTAGTATCATCCTGCAAACATTATCTGTCATTTCCTTATAATAGTTTTGCTTGACAATGTTTAGCCATACCTATTTCTAATGCAAGGTCGAAAATAAAATATTCCATATTTATGAGCAAGAGTATAGTATGATAATTAAATAAAAACAAAGTTTCTGTTTTCATTTAGTAAGTAAGGATAAGCATCCTGAACAAATTAATGTGACAAAATTGTAACAATTCATGTGTTGATCTTTGAACCCAAATATAAAAATGGCGTGGCTAGTCAACAAATTATCAATTAGGCCTGTTCTCATCTTAGAACTGTTGTAAAATATATTTTATGTGTTCCCATTAACCCAAATCTTTAAAAATCTGTAATGGGACACCTTTTGACCAACAATTGGGAGGGAAACTACAGCATAAACTTAAAATAACACTAGATTTCATTAGTGTAGGAACTGGACGGCAACGATGAACAAAAGAAAGTAAAAGGATAATCATGTGTCTAAAAAACGGAATAATTTATTATTTTTTGCTTATTCTTTTACTTTTGGAAAATAATTTGCATGAAAAAAACCTCACAGATCTAAAAATGCTGTCAACAGATCGACTGGGGTATAGAAATAGACAGCCAATGTCTTCAACTAAAGCAGCTATGGGCGGTAAAATGTATTAAAGTTATATCTAGAATTACACTACAGCGTATACGTTACGTTTTGCCTTGATTTTAACACTGTGTAATGATTTGATCATTTCAACATGGTTGCTTATCTCAACTATTAATTATATATCTGAATCAAAATGCAGAAGAATTTTCCGTCCATAATTGTACTGATTGTCGTACTTGGAATTGTAATGTCTGACAGGAGCTGCCAAGATTCTGATAATACACTTTTAAAGTACATCAAATGGCAAATGAATGAAAGGAACCAGGCCAACACCTCCAAATGTAAGAACAAAGGTAGGTATTTGGTGAAATCTGTGCGCTGAAAAGAGGTAATTTAAAATATAAGTGTCAAAATAATAACATTTCCATTTTAACACACTGTAAAACATAGTCAAACATGTATTTATACACCTGGTCATAAATATGGAATATTGACATTTTTGGAGTCAGAAAATCGACTTTGGAGACGTGCATACAATAACTATGAGCCAGAATGCCAACAATCTTTACGCAAATCGCATTATTTTACTTAAACTACATAAGTATCCGATTGAAGATTTTTGACCGATGGAGACTTTAGAGATCTAAAACCCACATTTTTGTGAAAAAATGTTTATTTTGTATTCGGGATAGAATCCTTTAAAATGTTTCATTTCATCCAATTTTGTACTTTAACTTTTCACTTATATCATCCTTTTAGCGACATCTACCATTCCCTTATAAGAATTTTGCTTGAAGAAGTCAAGGCATACCTATTTCTTATGTAAGGTCGAAAATAAAAATATTCCATAATTATGAGCAAGAGTATACAATGTTAGTCAGAGAACATAGGCAACTCTGCGATCCGACGTCTACCCCTGTGTAGGACAATATCTTTCCTAATCTATGTTGCCTATTATCTTATCTTTCATTTTCCTGTTATACTTGATTAAAGGTGTTTCCGTTCATGCTTACCCTTCCGGAGCACCTGAACTCACCCTGGTTTTTGTAGGGTTCGTGTTACTCCAGCTTTACTTTTCAGTGTAGTGTCGTGTGTTCTATGTTTGTCTTTCGTTTTGTTTTGTTGGTCATGGTCTTGTCTGTCTTCCGACTTAACGATTTCTGTCTGTCCCTTTTGTATCTTTGAGCTCCTTTAAAAAAATCGCCCTTTGTGAAATAATTTATTGCAAATTTGTCCCAGGATTATTCGTTGTTGAACGTGTATTTTTAAACCACTAATTGTGTACCAGAGATCCGGGTGGGCATTCACCAGCCAAGATGCATGTGTTAAAACTGTTTTATTGTTTAACCCCTGAAAATACAGTGGAAGCTTTATTACTTGTATTGGGCATAGTAGATGTTCAAGCCACTAGATTTAGATTCCAACTTTTGGAAGTTTGTTTCGACATGATTTCTGAAAACTGTATGACAAACGTGATGACCAAACCTTTCAATAGCCAATTTCGCGTTCATCGGATGACACTAGCATTCCAACGTTACTGGGTTATGGCCTCTACATCCCCACTTTAAACTTTTTTTAAGAGTATGTGTAAAATACAGCAATTCCCTAGACAGTTGTTGACACAGAAAACCGCGACAAGGATATTTTGCTTCTCTGCTGAAGTCATTTTCCCAGAATTATTCCCGTTTACGCCACTATATTTTCAACCACTATGGAATTTCTGTTTCACAAAAGAAAACGATGTTTTCCTGTTAAGTTACTTAGTACCACATAAAAACAAGTTGTGCACATTCTCTGCCTGGATGTTGTTATTGATGTAACACTTCCTCTTAACTCTAAAATGAATAATACCGGACTAAAGAATAGACAATGCGGCGGGTGTCTTTAAGTGGTATGAACTGCAGTTCGTATATTCATAAGTTTGTTGCTTAACGTCCTGGGACAAATACTTTACGCATATTAAGGACGAGAACAAGTTTACATTAATCAAAAATAAAAAAGTGGAATGGGACACAACAGAGAGGTCGGGGTTATAGGTATAGAGAAAGGCAATCTTGTTTCTCCGCCTGCAGGTAGAAACTCTATTGCATCGAGCTTGATGTAAAAATACTCTAACTCCCCTCCGCAAATGATGTGCCTAGGGAAAAATAAGCACTAGGTATCGCCATCCTGGGGCGTAAGTCTTCTAAGGGGGCGTCCCCTAGTTGTGGAAGATTAATGAATTAAAAATCTGTCTGAAGGGAGACATTAGAATATGCCAAGTGCTAAGCACGTTATGCTAACTAAGAACACTAAGCTTGTAACAGCTCATTTTGAGTGGTCAGTAGACGCCCACTTACAAGATTTAATTTTCTATCCATATCCAAATAAAAATTTTTTCTAATGTTTTCTAATGGCAGTCTAAAAGTCCTTCCCTGCTCACAGTCTAAACATGGAATAATTGTTGTAACGTGTTATTATTCTGAAAATGGCTGAATTACATCTATTGTCCGCTAGGTATTAATAAAAAAGGAGATGTTGGGTGATTGTCCATGACACAGCCATCCACAAATCGAAATTAAACTTCTACAGGTCTCATTAAGGCCTTCAATAATGAACCTGAGTCTATAACATTCGAAATGCTATAAAAACTTCAACAATGAAAAATATGAAACTATTCATAAAACACGACAACCGATCTAATCTTTCGAAAAATGGTAAACGAATAATTTAAACATCGTCATCCAGATGACTTTAGGTTCCTGGCTCGGAACAGGCACATTAAGTGTGTGGCGGGGTTAACCCTATTTGTAAGGGCTCAACCTTCCCACTAACTTGGGACAGTAGTGTGACAAAACAGCATGAAAACACACAATCAAAATGGAAAGAAACAGATTTAACAATTTTAAGCGATACTAAAAACGAACAACACATTTTAATACAATAAATAAATATATGATACAACAAAAGTATCGACTCGAAAGAGTACTCGCAGTTGCTGTCTGCTAGTTCAAAACCCTTAAGCATGAATCAGGAAACGAAGTATTCGAAGTACTACTGTTTCAAGGAAAACACGTGCAGTTGGATTAAGATTTTAAATATCATTAGAAGTAAAAGAAAACATGAGATTGTTCAAATGCCAATATCAAAATAAATAGACAGGAAGTAGAAAATGCTATAACACATATTTTGATTCACTGATTGTTTGCTTAAGGTCCAGTTGCAAATAAACCATGTATATTCAGGACGAGAACAAGTTATCAAACAATAAAAGGAATTCGAATGTACCATTAAATCGTTTAGTCAGTGTAGTGTTGTGTGTTCTATGTTTGTCTTTCGTTTTATTTTGTTGGCCATGGTCTTGTCTGTCCTCGACTTAACGATTTCTGTCTGCCCCTTTGGTATCTTCGAATTCCTTTTAGTCGAAATAACTTCGTATGGCAACTGTAAAAAGTGCGGGTCACGAAGTTAAAAAAAAACATCACAATGGCTGTAGAAGACATATCCAACGCTATATTATTAACAACATAATTTTGTAATAGTTTAAAAAAAAACAATTTAAAATATGTTAAAGTCTGTTATAAAGAATGTGATAAAGTACGATGTTCGTTAAGGCCCATTTTTGGCCAAAGAATTTGACTTAAAAATGAAAATTGGCTAATATCTATTATTTTATATTTTTTGTATTGAGTAATATCTATAAAAAGAAAATCCAACAGAATTTTTAGTTTAATTAGTTCTACAATGGTCACATGACACAAAGGAAATGCTTTAAATGTAAAAATACTGAAAAAATACTTAATTTGAAACATCATTTGATTCAATTTTGTCAATTTTAATATAGATCCCACAAAAAATCACAACCAAACTTTGAACAATTAAACATCTATCAAGTACAAATCTTTGGTTAACATGTTGTGTGCCACGAGCCTATTTTGGGCCTATCTGTTTCTACTACGTTTAGTGCCACGGGCCTATTTCGGGCTAATGTTTATTTTATGATGCAAAACAATTGCATTACGTATATGCACTATGACGTTACATTTCATGCGTACTTGCTGGGCGATTAACCGCAAGAAAGTGCCCGCCTGAAATTTCAACTATTTCCGACCAGCTTTTAATATCTTAAGTAGTTCCATTATACTGAAGACGCTAGATATTTTGTAGAATATATAATATCACCGCAAAGGTGTATTTTCACAGAATATTAAATTAAAGGATATGACATAAGGGTTTTTTTTAGTGGCATGACCTAATTTTACCGCATCTATACATTTTGCCTCTTGAAAATAAAAGGTTTTAACTAATTATCGGACGATTTTAAGAATAATTTATGTACAATTAACACATTGATCTATGCTTAGCCGGTTTAACATATAGTATATAAATAAAAATAGGACATTTTTACAATTTGCAATAGTTATTGGAAGCAGTGTAAAAATTGTTTTTTTAAATAATACAACGTATCACTTACCACATTTTTAATATAGAGTTTTAATTCCCAAATTGCAATTCATTCTTGAAATTGAATTTTTAAAAGACATGTACACATTGGTTCAATAAACTTGGTCTCGAGAAGTTTGCCTCCTTTACGTGTTGTGTATAGACAATAATGTTTACCGTTTGTGAAATGTGTATGAGTAAAACAGTTTTCCTTTTTTTTATTTAAAACTTCACACTTTTTAAAACATGCACGAGCTTTTTGCTGTGCTAATAACTGCTCATTTAATTTTGGGGTATACATGTAAGTTATAAAATTCATGTGTGTTCTCCAATGCACAGATGTAGTGTCGTCGAAATCTAGCAAAGAATTCCGCTCAAACCGGTGCTCGGGGCCGTCTTGAATTTACAGTGAGGTGCGAGTTTTTACTCCGTGTTGAAGGCCTCACTGTGACTTTGAGATGAAGAACAGCAATCAAAGCG
>JAULBM010052827.1:0-10488 GCA_032357055.1 Geukensia granosissima
GCTAACTTGTTTCCGTCCTGAATATGCAAGAAATATTTGCCACTGGACGTTAAACAACAATCAATCAATCAATCAACAAATACATCTAATGTCATTTACTTTTCAAAATAGAGGTATTCATACGCGGTCAATATTTTCATAGGAAATCAACCTTTAAAAATAAGGATTCCAATCGCGGATAATACAAAATGGCCAAAGAACCAGCAGGTGTTATCCACAAGATCTTTTATCATATATCATGTATCCCATTACTAAACTAAAAAGAACCGAGTTCTAATCAAACTCGGTAGATACCTTTTTGCACGGATCTTTAATTGATGTTATTTGGTTTAGTCAGTAGTGTTCATTTGATTAAGCTACTTTTTAGTATGCTTCATCGATACGAAATACATTTAATAGTTGTTCTTTGTACATCTACGTTCTTTAAATCCAACTACTAAACTTTTTAATATGCTTTTAATATTCTTAAAATTTGAACGATTTTTAAAATCTCTAAAATGGGGCTAGACGTTTTATAATTTTATCACTTTATTCTAATGTGAGATCATCATCATGAGAATTATTGATCACAGTTGATTTTTTAAAGAACATTTTGAATAATGGTTTAAGCAATTTTTACTATTTCCAGTTTTGAGACAAGAAATCAAATAAGTTACTTAATTCATTTGAAATGTTTTATTTTCACAACACGTCGTTGTAGATTTTCTTTCATTTTTTAAAGGAACAAGTAGGTCTCAAACAACATATTTGTTTGAAAATGCAGATAGAATACTTGCTACTTTTAGTATATTCTTACACTAGTTTTACCTTTCTACTCATTGACTTTCATATATTATTATGATTTAATCCACAGATTAACTTATTCTTTAAAAGTTTTTTGGTTTTTGTCAATTTTCTGGTATATTCGCCCACACAGCCAACCCGAGATTTGAAACGATATTTCTAACTAATGGATTGTGGTTAACGTATGAGAGTACCACGGCAAAAAGCCTTATTATCCCCGGAATAGTGCAATAGTACAAAACACAAAAATTAAACAAAATCAGCCTGCAAGTAGAAAATGTGCATATTTGTTATTTGTAAAATCTTAAGCATTAGAATATCTTCTATACAAGATAAAATTGCAACAGATTTGCTTTTGAATTATTTCTGGTATCTCGTTAAAGTATTGAGCAATATTGAATATCAAGAGGTAAAAATCAAACCTCTATTATCTTTATTGAATGTTCAACAAACACGATATGTGACCCAACGATTAGTAATTTGATTCCGGAGTGGGGATTGTTTTATGTTATAAGTCATATTGACAGCGACCGTCATCTGTACCTAAAACTATCAATTCGAACCTTGTACTAAAAATCCCTAAATCAAATTACATCAATAAGAGTTACGGGCAAAAGAAACAAACGATTGAAGACATTATCTCATTTTAAAATACTTAATTGAATTTCCTTCTTATTTTCTGTCTTAGTTAATGCTATTTTAACCAGATTTACAAGCAATATTAAAGACAGTTTTCATATTTAATTTATATCATTTCGTCACAGCGGAATCAATATAACTTGAAGTACCCAGGGATTACCAATCAGTGACCAAGACGTGTACAGCCTGTTATCCCACGGGTAGATAGATCAAAAGCCAATCAACGTCTTCGACAACAATTGGAAGTAATTTTATATCATTGGTATTGTTTTATACACTTAACGAATTAACTAATGGAAAGCAGTGTAACAATCTACAGTTAATTAAAATAAAACCAACTTTTATTATTTTCAAGTATTAAAGCGGAGAAGAAGACTGTTTCTTCATTTAAGATTAGTTATTGAACTGTATACTTCGCAAATATCTACTCATTGATGATTATAGTGCAGTGAAAATTACAAAGGAAAAAGACATATGTTCTTATCACAAAAACGTAATATCATTTTGTTCCACTCAATTGGTAATCATCAAACTAGAAAGTGCCGTAATAGAGAGATGAACTTCAGGTTGAAAATTTCCGGTTAACACTAGTGAAAGGGTAATATCCTGTGGATTACTTAATTTTTCCACATTTTAAAATTGCAGTATGTATAACATCACATCTACGGAAGAAAATCTTTCTACAAATGCTACGTTAGTGATGCCCCAATTTCAAAAACAGAACGGAACTATTTGTTTCCTTCACTATTGTGATGACGCGCTGGACAGTCTTCGTGAAGAAATCGAGGTTTATGTCAAACCAACTTGGTACGAATGGATAGTTATTGGTGTGTACATATTAACCTTTATAATAGGACTGACTGGAAATCTTCTTGTGTGCTTTGCTGTATGGAGAAATCATCAGATGAGGACTGTCACCAATATGTTTATTGTGAACCTTTCCGTCGCCGATCTGGGTATTATTATAATTTGTTTACCCCCTACACTACTTGTTGACGTCACAGAAACCTGGTTTTTGGGACTGGTTATGTGTAAGCTGGTCTATTTTTTAATGGTAAGTAAAAAAGCTAAGTTGCTGGTGTATTTTTTTATGGTAGGTGTAAAAGCTTAGAAAAGCAATTAGTTTTATTTGCGCCAAAGCTTGGTAATAACACGCCCGAAAATTTTAATGGTGAAGTATGACATTGTTAATAGTAATAGATTCAATATCGTTTATCTTGAATTATACATTTTCTTAAGATATTTATTTGATTTTTACGTAAGCAGTATTTCCCGTCACTAATAATCATACTTTGATAATGGTTTTCTTATTTTCGTAGCTTGATAATTACATCTGACTTAAAATTCTGTAATTTCAATAAATTTTTGTTAATTGTATTTCGTAAAACATCGTTTTCTCATTTGTTTTACTTTGGGTTTTTTTGATAACCTATTTTGTTTCTACTTTTAAGAACTAAGATTTTGGTCGTGTCTAAATGAAGACTTGTGATGTAATTTATATTATTGTTTCCTTGTCTTGTTTATTATTTAACGTTATCTTCTGTAAGTTTAAGTTTTATTTTTTGGTTAAAAGTTTCTAATAGCTCCCTTTATCTTTTTCAAAAATGTCATTAATCTATAACAATATATACTTGGTTCTAGACTAAAGAAATTGGAACTTAAATTTATTTTGATTCGTAACACTGCACGTTGTAGACATTTTCTGAAGACGATTTTAAATGTTTAAATTCGTGTTCGATAATAAATCAGTGTGGAAGTAATATGGGCACAAGTTATATTCCTTTAGGTCCTTTATAATCCCTTATGAATTGCTGCTAAATAATCTCTACTATTGCAATTAGAAGTATCGATATCGGCCAAAGGATGACTACACACGCCAAAAATAGCCATCAGGTATGAATGAAGAGGATACCAGAAAACACCTGGAACTTTCCATTTTACGACAAATGTAGATATCTGACTTCTTAACGGTCCTAGTGGCAATATTCTGCCCACAGGCCTTCTTTGCAGCTTATATGTTTTAATATCAGTATTTTTGGCCTTTATTTACTTTAAGTAATCATTTATATGAGGAACATTTAATACGTACCCTTGTTCTGAATATGAACCTTACTCCTGAACTCACCTAAACTTCAACCCTTCTTTAAAATTTCCTATAATAGAATTTAACTTCTATTTTAAAATTATGATTGATAGGCAAAGCTGTATGGTGGCAGATGTTACAAATGATGCAATATTATGGTCGTTCTTTCAAATCCCTTTGAAAAATAAGGTTTTGACAGATTCCTGTTAAATAAACATTGTCTCATTTGTTTCTGTTATTGTGTTTAAATTATTACTCATCATACAATTATATTTATTCAAATATTTTAATATTTTAACTGTGACAATTACTAACATTTGAAATGAAGAACGTCGGGACGTAAACTACCGATCTTTTAGAGATAACCTTCCGAAGCACTTGATCTTTTATTCACGTCTTAAATCTGCTCTTCTGTTTTCCCAGGTTTTGTCATGTCTTATTAATCCAATCCTTTGCTCACCTCATATGACAAAGTGTATTAAAATATACATAGATTTCCATGAGACACGATATTCTTTAAGAGAAAAAAAATCATAGCAGTTATCTTAAAAAGTCGTTAAAACGATGTAAAATGAATACAGTTTTTGTATTCATTTAATTGTCGGGAATTGAAATGTCTAACAGAGCTGTAATATAAAAAAAAAATAATTGATAAAAATATGATATTTATTTTTGCCTAGTTTATTTGTATTTTTGCGTAAAATTGGAGAATGCTCTTATGCAAAAAAAACTTGCATCGTATTATCCGGCTACGTGTTTTAAAAACGAAGAACCAAAACCAAAGATTCTACGACAAAAGGATTTTAGTCAGTCACATTTGTTTATAGTTAGTAGATGTATATGTACCCTGTTATACCTGTACATCAGACATGTTATATTTTACCTCCTTTACGATGAAATGTGTATTGAATTATTCAACCCCTTTCGGGAGGTCTTTTTCTGTTTATGGAAAATTAATTAGATTTTTAGGCTTCAAACGTTTTGGCCCCAAGACAACCTATACTAATCAAGTATATTCAGAAAGGCGCTTTGTACGCAGTTTTGCAAAAAGTCCAAAAGAGGAATTAGTTGCTTCCTGTCCAGCATAATTTTCATATTCTTTTTTGATAAATCAAAATTAACAAGATTTTGTTGAACATTATAAAAACTTTCGACTGCCAAAATAATTTTCAGGGGAATGTAGAACTAATCGTTCTTTCTTTTAAAGGAGAGTTATGTTAAGCCCCATATTTGGCCCAAATTTTAGATTCTGTGACACAATTATAAGTTCTTTTAAAAATGATCTTTTAATAATTAATTACTTTTTTTGTATCGTTTTCCTCATTTCGACAAAACTAAAGGGTATATTTGTCTATTTCAACAGAAAATAACATTTCTTTAAAAAAATTTTTTTTTTTTTGGAAGTGTTTTCTTCAAAAAAGATATGATCGCACCAAAACGAAGATATTTTAACCAAACATTTGTACTTTGTAGATCTTTAATTTGTGCAAAGTTTGGTTGTAATTTTTTTGTATGATCGATATTAAAATCGACAAAATTTATCAAATATTGCATCAAATTAATTAATTTCTTAGTATTTTAACATTTAAACCATTTTCTGCATGTGTGCCATGTGACTATTGTAGAACTGATTAAACTAAAAATTCTGTTGGATTTTATTTATATATATATTATTCAATAAAAAAATATAAAGCAAATTTAAGCAACTTTTCATTATTAGCCAAATTTTTTCAGTTGACGTTATAGTAGGGGTATTTAGGTGAATGCTTACACTCTTTTTGGCGAATTTAATTTTAATAAAGTTGAGATTATGATTCGGAAAAAATCTTTTTAAAATTAACAAACAATATCAATATGCCAATTTTTTGTCAGGAAGAAGAATCCATTTTTAGGAAAAACAGTAAAACAGATATTATGTATTTGCCTATATAATACGCCAAATTTTAACTGTGTTGGGAGAAAATCCAGACTAATCTTCTGCTTAAAAGTATTAAACTAACTCGAATATTCCTTACTAAATCGTAACAGTACAATTTATCTCGGTTACCAGAATAAATCTAAATTTATCATTGGCATCAATAAACAAAACTCTGCATGTCCTGAATAGGAAAATGTGAGTTCCCTTATTTGAATGCTCCTTTTACTATGTTTAGATCTCGGACTTCCTATGTAAATGCTACTGATGAGAGGTTACTCCTTGAAATGTACATATAGCATACATAAATTCTCAATATTTATTCAACATTGGTAATTTTCTTTTTTGGACCACTTTCATATCATATAATATCCATTATCACATAAAACCACCACCAATGTCCAGTAATTTAGTGTTTACTAAAAACGTTCTATTTACATGCAAATCAAGTCTCTCTCAAATTGAATAATTCCGTTTGAATGTCGTATTCTCTATGTTATTATTCCTTCTGAATTAGACGTTCCATTAATCAATTACTTTATGAATTGTATATTTTACTTTTATTTACTTGTGGCAGAGAATAGTAACTGCATTAAAAACGAATATGCATTACATCTTCCATATTTGTAAATATTCTGAGAATTAGTTTAATTTATCTGGTATTGTATATTCAGGGATCTAGTTTTAAGCAATACCATAGATGGCCTCTATGTATTATAGTAATTGTAACGTACTGTTTACAACAGAGTATACATGACATGCGAAATAATTGCATCCCAGTAATTTACAGTCTTAAAATGACAATAAAGTCATATTAAAGCAACAAAGGAATTGACAACTCCAGATGTGGACCGCACCAATACATTTCAAAATGGTAATAAAGATCAATTAGTAAAAGTCTTGCTTTCGGATACAGACCTTTAACGCAAGAACAATGGGTAATAGATAGGAATAAGACCTACATTCTAAATAGATCATAAATTACTCCGTGTCCTGAAAGGCATTCCATTACTTGGCTAGCGCATTTCATTTCGCGATACGGGAAGCCCAAAATACGAATAAGCCGAATTGGGTGACAGCTGTCACAATTCTTTACATATGAACAGCTTTATGTAGATTCTTAATATTGTCTCTGGTCGCTAAGCTTAGCATTCCTTTTGTGCTCAGCACTTTTCCCATGAGAGTGGGACATGAGAATTCATTGCTCTTCTCAAGTCTGACTCAAGTCTCACTTCTGGTTACTTTCTAGTTTAATTGTTGGATATTCATTATTTTATGGAATATTTACGAAATTTTAATTACCCTTAAATGCCAAGCAATCAGTAATTAAACAAACAATAATGTTAGGCTGAATTACAAACCTGTAATTCTCTCCATACTTGAGTTGTATGCTCTTATTTACTTTCGGTAACTGATATGTGTGGATGAAAGATGAGGTTTCCATCTTTTCAAAAATTGAAATTAGTAAAATTCCATGATTGCTTTCTTTATATTTGGCTTATCGCGTGCTTAACGTTATGAACTGCATTATATAATTTGGTCCATAAATGTTATTTGATTTAAAGTTTTTATATTTGCGGTCGGTCTTCAATTTTGGCCACTTTTGTAATTCTTACAGGATTCATCTAAATTGCTTATTTATGTGAAGTCTTTTGTAGAAAAAAGTAAGAACGTTGAAAAAATGACATGCGAGGTATAGTATCAGAGGTCATTCAAATATTAGATGCACTGTAACTTTCCTGTGACTGTTGATTACTTGAAGATTTATGTCGCAGAAGCACTTTTATAGATACAATCTTGAGATATAGAAGTTTATGATGAACTACAACAGTCACTGACACCAGTTGAAACAAATCTACTAAAATAAATCTCTTTTAAGCAATTGTTTTACGAAGCCCTTCCCATATATTTTTAATAGATTTTTATCGATATTTCTATGCGTACTTTTATGATGATATTGGTTCTACCAGACTAAGATTTTTTTACAGCAATATTTGTTGTGTTTCTAAAGCTCAAGAGTATTTTTGAGACTTAACTTAAAATAGTGTTTTTGTTTATTTTTGTCTGTAAGAATTGGTAATTATATAACTTAAAAAGTTTTGATAAGGAAAAAAAAACACCAAATCCATTGCAGATACATAGAAACATTATGTAAAGTGTGGAGAAAAGTCAAGTGTATCACAATTCATTGTTAAAGAGTTCGTCGCACTTATTCGTAGATAATATCTGAGGTTATAGTTTCAACAAGCGAGATAAAAACACCCAATTGTTAAAAGAACTATTAGGTTAACCAAATACTATTAGTTATGGTCCATTTTGCATATGCCTATTTACATTCAGAACTTTTGGCTTTTAATAAAAAATAATCAAGGCTCACCATTTTACAGTTGTTATAAATATTCGTTTCACATTGCAACTAAAACAGTTTGTCAAATCAGTCAAAAGGTTTTTCCAAGAAATCAGTCGTTCACAAACACAAAAATACAAACAAGATCTTCTGTCATATTAGGATAACATTATCCGAATGTTGTATCTATTGTATCTCTGTATAATTTCTAAAGAACCCCCTACGTCCTACATTTATTCAAAATACATACCAAAAAAACACACATAATATGCGTATTACCAACCCGCATTCATGTAGAAATTCTCAAATTGTTGTCAATAAGATTCAACAACACTTCAGCATATCTTGAAATAAAATCATCACTGAATTTTTAAAGGTATCTTTAAAACTGTGGCAAAAATGAGCATTAGGAAGTTTTGCAAAGGTATGAATATGATTTAATATACATAAATAATGCATATCGAATAATGAAAGGAGAAGGCGGTAAAGTGGTACAATTTTGCACGGGACAGCCATCCAAAACGTATAAATTTCTTATTTAAACTTTACAAATTATTATTGATTCATCTACATACCAAGCGCTTTCATCAGGAACACTACATAAGGGGCCAATAAATTGAAGTCAAAAATTGATTGCAAATTTCCAGATATTACCTTAAATGAGTGAAATTGAGTACAACTCTTTTAAAACCGTATTTTGATTGAAATAGGTGTAAAGCAAAAGATTAATAGAGCATTCGCCTCAAACGCCGGTAACGTTAAGTCATTTTTTGCCCAACAGCTGAGTTTAAATAAAGAATGAAGATACATGCTGATAGTTTTAAATAAACTAACGTGTTAATAGTTTATTTAAAAGCAAGAATGTGGAATATATGCCAGAAGAACACGATCCACATCTTAAATAAGTTTATGGTAATTTTCAATATCAAAGGAGTGGGTTCCATATGAACCTTTTTTGTCTTTAAAATGATAGGGATTTTCAAATATTGACACAAAATAACCTAAATCAACATAAGAACAGTACAATTGTTGCTTTTTTTTAAAATAAGACAAGGTTTTGCATATAACCTAATGGATGACGTCATAAACATGAGCTTAATTCAAAATGTATTGAAACTTTCACTATTTTGGTGGAATTTTATACTGTTTTCATTAAAATTAGTAATGGCCACATTTGTATTCATGCATTATATTTAGACATATGATGTA
Organism: Geukensia granosissima; assembly: GCA_032357055.1. Lineage (NCBI taxonomy): Eukaryota > Metazoa > Mollusca > Bivalvia > Mytilida > Mytilidae > Geukensia > Geukensia granosissima. The sequence continues at coordinate 8,977 of JAULBM010052827.1, forward strand.
ACTAAAAAATATACATAGCATATTTAGAAATTTAGTCTAAGCACGAAAGTGGGCACTACTATCAGAGCAAACCAGATAAAATAATGCAATATGTGTTAAAATTTACGATTTTTTACCAAGTTTGAGCAACTTTAACATCCTGATAACAATATAACATTACATTTTGTTAAAAGTGCAATATATATAAGCTCCCGCGTTTTTTAATTTTGGGACCAAAATTCCTTTAACTCTGGGTAAAGCGCCGTTTTGGACCCACCTTTACAAAACATGCTATGACAAAGAAAACACAAAGATCAGCCAGTCAGACGTTATGAATTCCGAGTTTCTTACACGGACCAAATGAAATATACAGCCCACGACGTTCTGAACGCTGATATACTAAATAGAAAGATAATAATCAGGGGATTTCACAAATTACCGCCGTATGTTTTCTACCTACATTCCAGTACCCGAAAAGAAACAAGAGTATACAACTCAATCACGGGGAATCCTTTCACGACTTCCACATAACACAAGAGAAAAACAAGTGTATTCCACAGCAAAAGTGGAGAACTGTGCAGATAAGTTTCACAATAAAGTAAAGCATAGTTTTTTTTATTTTTGACCAGCATCTAAAGCTGTTGTAAAAAAATTCCCTATTGGAGTAATGTTAAATATTGAGATTAGTGTCGACAAAGTTAAGAATTGAAGTTATAAAATCTGAACAAAACAGATGATCTGATAAATAACTTGACTATATAACATTTCAATGTATGGTCTTTGTTTTTGTTTTCACTTAAATATAAAATTTAGTGAATATGCTATTTTTATTTGAGACTATTTTTGCAAGCGTGCTTTTCACTGACAGAAGCAACGTCACCTTGTTCTCATTGTCTTTTTTAATTTAGCGTTCAGTTCTATTAATTTCCCTAGTTATTGTATTTTACACGCCTGATAATTTGTTCTCAACGTATTGGCAAATTTGCAATAAACGAGGTTTCGTTAAGTATTATGTAATTTAATATTGTGTTCGCAGGAGAAAAATTTAACATAATAAAATTTCATTATCTTCATTACCTTGTAACATTTAAAGAAATCCACCATCATGCAACAATAGTATTTAAAGGTATTTGTGTCCTTCGTGTAAAAAAAAATTGGCTTTGAGTTCTAGTTACTCTTAAAATCTTCTTTTTCGCTTTGGTTACTTTTGTGGTTCATTTCAGCCTTAATAAAAGTATATTGAAAACAGTAAAATGACGAGATATACGGTGTTAAAAGTTCCAAGGTCCACAAATGATATGCAATGTTTGATCATATAAGGAGTAAGACCAGTTGCAATCCCTGTTTTTAAAATGTCGTTTTAATTTATTGTGTATGTATTTCTCCTAATTATTTTTTTTCTTCCGCCATTGTCGATATCATTTCTCGAATAAAAACTTCATGACAATTCTAAATGATCTTTTTCCCCCCGAGGGCGGCCGGGGTATAGAAATAGGCCGTTCGGTTTCTCCGCCTGCAGGTAGAACCCCTGCT
>JAULBM010052848.1:0-10488 GCA_032357055.1 Geukensia granosissima
AGATTGAAAGTGTTATCTTCTTTTAAATAATAAACAGATAAAAATATAATCACCTCTATCATTTGTTTTTGGAAAACGAGGAGGAGAGATATTGAAGACAGACTTAGAGATATAATGCTGAAGAATGGTAGAGATAATAAATTGTTACATGTGTACTTTTAATATTTGTTAAATATGGACCTTAATCTGTGATATATAAATTCTGTATACATGTAAGGGATAACTAAAAGAGAATTTATTTCTCCCATTATTTAAGACAGAAATGTATTTAAATCTTGCAGTCTGGTAATAACATTCAATCAAAACTTAGTATGGTCTATAAAATTGCAAGGAACCAAGACAGTTGTTTGCATAAATTAAAAAACCACCAAAAGTAATTTTTAAAAGGAAGATATCCTTTAAAGTAATATTTTCCAACTGTATAATTCTGAGAAGTCTTAATTTATTCAAATTAGTTTGAAAACAAGAATGCAGAAAAAAGTTTTGCAGTTTGATATTCATGTCTGTTTTTTAACCATCCTTGAGTTTTTTAGTTTTTGTCAAAAATGAGTTTGAATCAACAAGGTTTGATAACAATGGTCTTCTACCTGCATACCCTCATACTGCACTAGAAAAAAGACAAAATCTAGTGATACCTCTTTATACCCTGCTTTCCAGTCCACTTGTTCTAGTCTTTCTTTCCTCCTTCTACTAGTTGAAGGAGAATCAATCTTGACCAATTTATTTTACTTTAAAGTTCACTTTCTTATAGAAATTAGGATTTATTTAGAAAATATTTCACCACCAAGGAAATTGGAGATTTAGCAAAACCCAGGAGAAAATATTGTCATTGAAGTATAGGATTAAAATGGATGTAAACTATTTGGAGAAACATTTTTTCTGTAAAATATATAACTTCAGCTTAGTGAAGACGATACAGGGTGGTAATAATTGACTTTATTACAGGTTGTAGTAAAATTGATCATATGCTTTTTTTAATTTGTAAGTTAAACGGTTTGATAAATAAAGAGAAATTATAAATACTACCACTATCTTTGCAAGTTGTTCCTAGTTAAATGTCTAAGATGCCTCCAGCAACTAGTTTTTTATGAATAGATTCTAATTTTGTATTTTGATGCCTTTTACAACTTCTGTTATGGAATGGATTCTGGGTCATTATTGAAGGCCGTAATCATGGTAATGGGACCTCTAGAAGTTTAAATGTTATGTCATTTGGTGGATTGCTGTCTCATACAATCATGCCACATCTCCCATTATGATATTCACTCATAAACATGTTGCACACATGCCATCATTAGCAAAAGGACAAAGTCCAGTCAGACAAACCATTGCAAAAATAACAATTCAATGCACTTTGTGGTTTCTAACAAAAAGATTTTTGAAATTTTGACCAATTAGAACACAGAATTGGCTGTGGTGGCAATGTTGAAATTACCCCCTTACGGTCAGAAACAAAATCACAAATTATGTTATGGACCACCTGTCCTACATTTCTGCTGGTTGAAATATAACAGTAGTTTCAAAGAAGAAGATGAAAATGTAAAATTCTCAGAGGGTTTAACATAAAACCAAGTCGTGTCATGGCGGCCATCCTGAACCTCGATCGCAACAGGATTCACAAATTTAGTTGCAGACCTACTAACAATCATTTCTGCAAATTTATAATTCAATCCACTTTGTGGTTTTTGACAAGAAGATTTTTTAAATTTGGATCAATCAGAACACAAGACTATAACGGCCATGATAAATTTACGATCAGCACAAAAATAAACAAATCTGCTAAAGGACCATCTGCTTAACATTTCTGCAAGTTTGGTTGATATCTGTTCACTGGTTTCAGAGAAGAAGATGAAAATGCAAATAGTTAACAGAAGATGGCGAGTCGACGGACGCCAAGTGATGACAAAAGCTCACTTGGTCTATTAGGCCAGGTGAGCTAAAACTGGCCAAAACTACTATCTTAAACTATTTGATTTATATATCAAAGGAACATATCACAACAGCGGGATATTTGTGTTCATGATAATCATCACTAAATAGAGACCGTACAAGAGTCTGTGTTCATGGTACTAGTATCTGTCTTCATGGGAATTGTAATCAGGAGAAAGAAAAATATCAACATCAATGTTCACTGGATGTTACAACAAAAAGATCATGGCCGCATTTGTTTCATGGTATTGTAATCAACAGAATGGGAACATCAGTACAAAGGAAACATACCAGTATGTGTGATACTAATACAAAGGTAAAATACCGGTATGTACGATATCAGTACAAATGTAACATACCTATTATGTGTGATATCAGTACAGAGGAAACATACACTAAATGTCTTATATAGTGTCACATTTTGCTGTAGTAGAGAAAGATGTTTCTTTTCTATGACGAATAAGACAATTTAAGAAATATATTTACTAGACTTGTGAGGAGACAATTCCTTCTCGATAACATAATTATAATTTCTGCAATAAAATTTATAGACAGGACGTAGGAATTCCAATGGGCTCAAATTGTGCTCCTTTAATATCAGATTTGTTTCTTTAATGTTATGAATCTCAGTTTATGGCCAAACTTCACTAGGATCCTCATAGATCTGATTTGATAGACAAATTTAACAATTCATAGACCTTTTTTGATGATATTTTATAGGATAATAACTAGAATTTCTATAAATGCACTACCGTGATTTTTCTAAAGGAATTAACCTTGAATAAATCCAAAAACATTAGCCTCTAATGCCCCTTTCTGGACTTAGATGTGTATATTTCTAAAAGTAACATTTCCACCAAAATTTTCGACAAGAGGGACGATTCCTATTCACAATTGTTTATCTCCCTTTCCATTACGGCAACGTTACTTTGGCTCCTTCATACGGTGAATATATTTCCCAGCTTGTTCGTTATGCCCGTATTGGTAGCGAGGTTTTAGTTTTTAATGAAGCAATCTCTGTATAACTGACAAATTCAATACATAAAAAGATTTGGTGTTAAAAGTTGGATGAACTTGCAATCATCTTATGAAACACGGGATATCATATCCGACTTTTTACAGAACGTGGTAAACAAAGCTGGGAAATTTAAACTATCCACATGGTTTAAAAATTCATTTACATAAACTTATCCGTAAATGATATCGTCACAGCATTATAATTTAATCTTTAAAATGTTTTATTGGTCCTAATATTCTTGTGCATAGCTCAATACAGGAACTAAACAGTTGATATTTGTTTTAACATTTTCTACTTCCTGTCGTTTTATTTTTATATTGATATTTACACAATCCCATGTTTTCTTTTACTCCTAATGATATTTAAAAATCAAATTCAATTGAACGTTTTCATTGACACCGTAGTAAAGGAAAATTTGGTTTTCTGTTCGGTTGCTTTTTGGGTTATGAAGTAGCAGAAAGCAACCGCGAGTACTATTTCGAAGTCGATACTTTTGTTGTATCATGTATAAGTTTAAATTTTATCTGATGTTGGTTTTCAGTATCGATCTCAAGTGTTAACCGATTTTTATCGTGTGTTCACACCACTATTCCAGGTTAGGTATAGGGTTGAGCGCTTACAAACATTTTAACCGTCCGTATACTTAATGTGCCTGTCCCAAGCCAGGAAACTGTAGTCCAGTTGTTGTCGTTGTTAAATTAGTCATTTTCTCTCATAGTTCACTATTTTTTCAATAGATATTAGGTCGATTGTCATGTTTTTTAATAGTTTCACAGTGTGTATGTTGGGGGCCTTTTACAGCTTCCCTTATGGTTATGACCCTGGTTCATTATAGAAGGCCGTCCATGGGACCTCTTGAAGTTTAAATTCGACTGTCATTTTGGTGGATAGTTGTCTCATGTGCTATCATGCAGCATCTCCTATTTTTATATATTACTTCACAGTCAACATACCGGTATATGTGATAGACTGCGAATGAAACACCGATATGTCTGATATCACTACAAAGTGAACTTTAAAATCTCCGTTCATTTGATTTTTGGTATGGTATACATGTTTATGGTACATTTTTTGTACAATTGCATGGAGCATATTGGTCGCTGTGTTAATGTATTGTGGCCCTTCAAGGGAACTCTCCGGTATCATTTGTCATGGGAATTGAGATCACCACAAAAGGGACATATCGACATCTGTGATTATGGGATCTTTATCAATATCTTTATCCAGTGCCTTATCTGGATTCATGGGTTGGAACGGTGAAAATTAAACAAATGATGTCTTAGTTGTGAAAAATTTAGCGCAAAATACCAAATTTAACATTGTATTGAAAACTGTTCTCGCAATCACTACGAAATGAGTAAATTCCATCGAAACGATTGCTTTGTAACAAAATAATGTTTGAAAACATTCAGAAATTTTCATTTCTTCCTGAACACTATCTAAACTTTCAATTAAAACTTGTCATGTGGAGATAATTTTTCCATTAATTTAACTTACTGAGATGCAGTCATATTATTTCATTTAATTGTTGTTGAATATGACTGGAAAATTAATAACAATGGCTGCACGGTCACGAATTGTCTCATAATCCATATATTTAATATTAAAAGATATCCCTTTTCGTCGATGTCACGTAAAATTAGAATTTATATCAAATCTGATCTTAACTTTTGCATGTTCTTTAATAATTGAAAATAGCTTTTAAAATCGAACCATTGGCGAATGGGTTGTACAAATATGAGGTACAATCCGTAATGATATCGTAAATGATATCGTCACAGCATTATTATTACTTCTTTAAATATGGTTTTTATTGGTCCTTATATTCTTGTTAATAGCTCAATACGGAACTAAACAGTTTATATTTTTTTAACATTTTCTACTTCATGTCTATATTTTTATATTGGCATTTTCACAATCCCATGTTTTCATATCGAATCCAATTTGACGTGATTTATTGACACCGTAGTAAAGTTTTATTTAGATGATTTTTAAGTCCATTGTATTAAGTTTATATCTCCTATATCTTTATTTTCCACGTTTCCGTAAAAAGTAGGATGTGAAATATCCCGTGTTTCATCAAATTGTAAATGAGACAGCCATCTACCAAATGATAGTCGAATTTTAACTTCAAGAGGTCCCATTACGGTCTTCAATAATGAACCGGATACCATACCATAACGGAATGTGTAAAAGGCCCCCAAAATACTAAATGTGAAACTATTCATAGAACTCGACAATCGACCTAATCTATTGAACAAAATAGTAAACAAATTACAATAAATTTAACCACGAAAACCACAGGACTACAGATTCCTGACTTGGAACAGGCACATTAAGTATGAGGCGGGGTTAAACTAGTTTGTAAGCACTCCACCCTCCCCATAACCTGGGTAGTGGTGGGACATAACAGCAATAAATGTATTTGTTATTCTTTTTTGGCATTAACTTGTACTTCTCTTACACCCCAGTAAAAGTTCAGAAAAAGTGTGTTCAAGAGTTACAACATTTCTGCTGTAAAATCATATTTCTTCACAAATTATCTTTTTATAAATTTAAGAATTTGTATTTTTGAAAATCACCTTACAGAAACTTTCACAAATTATTATTGTTTTTTATTTCCGTTGCATGTAGTAGATCAGTTAAGAGGTTTTATGTTAATTTCTGATGAATTATCTTTTCATGTTTATCTTTTACTTTTGGGATTCACAAGCGAATCCTAGTAAATGCTTAAATCTATGGCGAAGTCAATGGTTTTAACCTGATGCTTTTAAACTGCTTTGTTTATATAAACAGAATTGAAGTCAGCGTGTAAGAATTCGATACTAGACCTAAATAATGCAGTGAGTGACGGTAGAATTAAAACAGTACACAAATTCCCTAAGTACTGAAGATAAACCTTGAGTTGGCTTATCAAACCTGCTGGCGGTTTCTGTCGATAAATATTGGCTCACCAATACTGATGTTCAGTTTCTGTAAATAAACCTTTGCCTGCAAACCGGCTGGCTGGTTTCTGTAAATCAACTTTAGCTTACGAAACAGGCTTGTCGGGTAATTGGATAAACCTGGACTTACCAATCCTCTTGGCTGATTACTGTGTAAGAACCTCAGCTTATTAAGCCCGTTGGCTGGTTTCTGTCGATAAACCTTTGCTTACCAAGACTTGCTAGCTTGTTTCTGTCGATCAACCTTAGCTTATCAAGACTGAGGCCTGTACTGTCGATAAACAAACCTGCTGGTTGGTTTCAGTCGACATTCCTTAGCTAACCATACCCGCTGACAAGTTTCTATCCTAGATTTCGTCAGTACAGGTAAGGAACAAAACAAAATAAAAGCAACATGAACAAACCAAAACTTAAAAAGGGGAAATAAATAAATAAAAAACAAACAGAACAATGTATATACCTTTAATAATGACCAATGTATATCTTAGTTATATAAAAAAAATATTAAATTACAGTTTGAAAAGCCACTGTAAAACTGATAACATGCCGGCATCAAAGTGCTGACCAAATATTAATACTACGTCTAGTGTATTGCATTTCATTTCTAGAACATTGTGCATATAAAAAAGACGCACAGCGCTCAATCAATGCGTATGATTTTTATCGTGTGTTTTATTGCTCTTTTGACACACCGATTCCCGGGTAAGGGGAGGTTTGAACGCTCGCATACTGGTTAACCCCGCCACATAATTAATGTGCGTGTCCCACACTTTAAAAAGCAACTGTATAAGATTTAATTTTTGACGCCGATACATACATAGTACGGAGACAATAAGAAATAAAACAAGAGACAACATCTACCTTCCTCGATAAACTACTCGCTGTTTCTGATAGCTAGTTCAAAATAAAAACACAGTTGATAACAAACCTGGTTCTCAAAAGATACGACGCGTTTCTTTACCGATTCATCCATGCGTAAAATAAATGTCAAAGCAGGAAAGGATTTTCACTTTCTACCTTGGAAGCCGACGCTTTCGGTCGGGATTCCACATTAGCCCCTCACTTTATGAGGGGATGAAATATGACTATGTGAAGCTATGAAAAATGGATGTTAGAAAATGCCTTTATATATTTCATTTTCAACAAAGCAATAATAAAATATCTACTGCAATAACATAAAAACAATCTTCTTGTGTAATAATAAAAAATGGATAATAGGAAATGCCTTGAATTTTTATTTGGTTATAAACAAATTACGAAGTATTAAAATTAGGCCAATGAACCAAATGAACTTACTATAGTACACCAAACGAATTTTGCAACAACAAAAGTGAACCTGTATTAAAAGTTTTACAGTGAAATATATAACATTATATATTGTTGAAATTCTATTTTTTGCCACAGTTGAAGCTGAAGCTTAAAATTCGTTTTAATTCGAAATAGAAAATTTCCCCGTAGGGTGTAATGTTAATTTTTTCGACTTTGTAAATTTGCTTCATTTTGAAGGTGTAATTAACCAATGGTTTTGAGTAACAAGACATGATAAAATTTTTGTGTTTTTTTTGTGGTTTTATGACAGATAAAAGGTGAAGTTTTAAGAATAAAGATGAATTATATTTTGGTTATAACACTTAAGCGGGATATCTCTTCACAAAAACATCCCATTTTGAGACATTTTTTTTCAATGTCAAAAATTAACATAGAGGGGTAATGGGAAAAATTTTTTTGCTGAGGAAAACTAAAATTTTAACTGCAGGATGAATTGCGGCAAAAATTAGAATTCCAATGATATATAACATGACATACTTCATAGCTGAACTTTAGATATATTTCGACTTAAGTCGTGGCAAATTTCGTTTGCTGTACACTATTTGTGAAATATCAATATACGCTTTAAGCGATTTATCATAAATATTATAAGAGCGTAATTCAGTAGATAACAGTAAAAAGGGAAAACGTTTATTAAGTGTTAAAAATAATTCCTAAGAGTATATTGAATTACAATCAACAACACGTGACTTACAGGAAGTAACAGTAATCCGATAATCAGAATATAACTAAATGATTTGTTCTCTGACAAAGTCTAACTAGAGTGTATATTTTACGATTCTGTTCACTTACCATTTTACTTATATTTTTAAACCAAGAAAAAACAGCCACTGCCTGTTAAGATTTATTTATTACCGTCAAGCATATGTCGTATCTAGAATCAATATACACTTCTTTACTCAGCTGTGTTATTGCCGAAATATACTTCAAAACACCATATTGGTTTAAGAAATACTTGGCTAATGACTGTAAAATTTCTTGTTTCTGTTTTTTTTCTCTTATTCGCAGTAAAAGGAATTCGAAGATACCAAAGAGCAGACAGAAATCGTCATGTCAGAAGACAGAAAAGATCATGACCAGCACAATTAAACGAAATACAAACAAAGAACACACAAATCTTCACTGTAAAAGTCAGCATCAGATGCATGCATTGAAGTTGTTATCCCTAGAGGCATCAAACAAACCCATATGGTTGATGTGCGACACGTCAGTAACCTGAAATGGACTTAAAACTCTTAACCAAGTCGTTCATGCTGGACCAAGTCTTTCTCTCGTTAAATATAGGTCCAAGTCAGGATCCTGTTGAACATGCCAGTAAGTTGGAATGGACTATGTTTCCTAATAAAGGATTTCCCTGTTTTCCCTGTTTTCCAATATCACGAGCGTACCTGATGCAGGTTAATCTAGAACAGCGCTTCGAACACAGTACAATTTAGGCATTTACAATCTTTTCTATTTTGTTTTGTGTTCTCTTATTTAATATAGAAATTTTTAATTGGATGTAAGCCCTTAAAGGGTACTGTGTAAAAGTTTTTTCTTTATATATATTGTTTGGAACCAAGAGGACAGTATTTTGTGATCATCAATGTTTTTTAATTCCATTCTCGATCTTTATCATTATTGGGAACAATCGTCTTTGTGGACAATATTTTATGTGAACACTATTTTGTCTTACAGTTTCACGTGGGGATATCCTTTCTCTTGCTGTAGGAATGTTAGCAAAGACAGAACTTTACTTGAGTTTTGAAAACATCCATGAGTTCAGTTTGTTCAGTCTGCATCAAATTAATTTTTTATACGTTTTAGTAAGGTAACACATGTCAAATTTCCATGTTTATTAAATCTGTGTTTTTAATGATAACTGCAAAAAAAGAAGAAAATCTTGCACGACTTATATACAGGGGAGGAGTCCGGAATACAAACATATGGAATATGCACTTTCATAATGAGAAAAAAATAGAGTTGCACTTTTGTGTAAGTTACGTAAGTTCGTGTTTGGCCTTGTCATTTAACTTTTTAGACATTTATAATGATGGTATTTTTTTAATTCGTTTTTACAAAAAGCATCTGTCGTCATTTTTTATATCCACTGTTTTTACATATTTATTACCAATAAGTGGTGGTCGTATCCTTTTTATGTCATTTTCATGTCTTTTTCAATTACATTTGATAGATTTTTAATGATATATTTCCTACAAGCAACTGACAGTATCTTTAACAAAAAAGATTAAGGAAGATGAAATTGATACATTTATCTTCATTGTTCATAGGAACTAATTTAGAATAATTAACACGTTTATCGCATTGTGTCACATTAAAGGCATTAACTGTGATAGCACAATTTAAATGTAGAAATTAAGTAAGGGAGCGTTGACAAGATGATTTTCGCTTGCGCGGGTCGAAAGAATCGCATAATCACAGGTAACAATTAAAGTACAGTGAAACTTCTCTCAATCGGCCAGCAATGGGACAGAAAATTTTGGCCAGATGACAGAGGCTAATTTACAATAGCAGATACCATTGGGGTTTTAATAATTGTGACCCGTTTACAGAGGTTGGCCAGTTTTCTGAGCCACCGGTTTAGAGGTTTCACTGCATACTATATGAATTTTGTCACAACTTTATTGAAAAAATCATGCAAGTTCCAAATAAAGTATGCCATATCATATTTTGTTTGAACTATAAATTTTTTATTTCATATTAGATATAAAATAGACATTTTCATTGTTGTAAACATAATCGCGTTTCATTCTTTATTTTTCGGTATAAAGAGCTATAAATCAATATCGTGATAATGCTCGCTCAGCTTGGCTTGAACTATCTTAACGTTTATAAAAATGTAACCAGGTTATGTCTAGTGTTAAAGATGTGTGTCATTGTTAAATTACTTAATTGAAATATAAATAAAATTATTTAAATATTCTTTATTTCATAAGACAATTAAGCCCATAAAATCTAATAAAAACACATTTATAATTTAAACTATACAATATTGTTTTATATAGAAAATACGAAACTGAAAATAAACAACTGGACACAATAATACTATCATATGATTCTATATCAAGAAACATTTACTGATAAAAAAATATTTACTGCAAATTTAAATATGTTTGTTTGTTTGTTTGACTGGGGTTGAACGCCACTTTCAACAATATTTCAGTCATATCTCGGCGGTCAATTTTACTGGTGGAGGAAGCCAGAGTACCCGGAGAGAACCACCGACCTTGGGCAGGTAACCGACAAACCTTATCACGTGCGATGCGA
>JAULBM010052858.1:0-10488 GCA_032357055.1 Geukensia granosissima
AAGACCATGAAAATGAGGTCAAGACCACATAAGCATTAAGAATGAACTATCACACCAAATATTGTTGACATATCATGTGTAGTTTCTGAGAAGCTGACCTAAACACAATTATTTAACAATAGTTGCTCCACCAAGAAAATAGGTGTTTGACACATGACATATATGCACATCTATAGGTGATTAAACACACCAAGAATTGTTGAACTATCATGTTTGGTGACTGAAAATGACTAAATCAAGAAAACTTTACTTTATAAAAATGAGATATAGCATGGTTATCCATGAGACAGTCGTTCACAGAATTATAGTTGAAATAAAATTCTACAGGTACCTTGGGTCATAAGAATGGAGTCGAGGTCAATTGACCTACAACAAGACTCACAAGTTCCCAGCAAGATCAAACTCAAGACCAAATATGGAAGGTCTATCTATGACAGATGAGAAATTGATTTGAGTACGAATAATTTACAAAATCACTTAACCATGAAATGAGGTCAAGGTCAGAAATTGGCTTGAATGAAAACTCGTCTCAAAATGCAACTTCATTCATCAATGAAAATGGGGTCAAGGTCAAATGGCATATAAGAAGACTGGCAATCACCCACATGATCTGACTATTGACAAAATATGGTGAGTCTACAGTTGTTGAGAAATGGAATCAAATGTAACAAAAAACATTAGTCACTCAACCATAAAAATGAGGTCAATGTCAAATGGCATATAGCAGACTGGAAAGAAGTCACCAAGGTCTAAATACAGACCAAAATATTGTTGTCCGTGTACAACAGTTGATGAGATATAGACTAAAAATTTGAAATATTGTCGCAGATTCTACAATGTCACTCATTCATGAAAATGAGGTATGGTCATATTAAAATTGGCAGTAAACTCCAGATCTAACTACAGACTAAATATAATGATTCTAGACATGACAGTTGTTGAGAATGAGTCGAGTATTAAAAAGTTACGATGTCACTTACAATGAAACTGAGGTCAGCACTGCCGATGCTCTGCCTACAAATTTTAATTTTTAACTAATAATTATCTTAATTTTTAATTGATTTTTTCCCAATACTTACTTATTACTAGTCAACAGACAAACTGTGATAAACAAAATAGTAGCTAATTCTTTTAATTCAAAAATCATTTTTATATGTAATTCTGTTATTGTCAATATTTAAATCTGAAATTTTTACTACAAAAAAGTGTATCTGATACTTTTTATGTTTTTAACTTATTTTGATCTCTTAATATTTAAAACTATAATGGAATTGTTTGGATCTCGGAAAAGGGGGCTAGCGCGGCATTGCCACAAAGACAGCTTTTCTGGACTCCTTGGACAAGTTTTCTCCACAGTATTTATTATTTTAATAACTAGTGATGCTACTTTTTGTTAACATGTCTTTTCTTGTCTTTTTCTTGAATCATTGAAATTATTATAATCATATATGTATTCAATTGTCTCTGATTTATATTGATTATGCAGCTCAGTATTGGGCACCTTTGATTAGTTTGAATAAAGTATCTCTATCTGTATCTGTTCCAAACGTAAATTTGTTTCATTTTATTGTAAAGATCTATATCTCAGACTCTCACTATCGTATTGGAGATTAGGTATTAAGAATGCAGACTGTTTAGCCTGGCAATGTGACAAACATTACAATATATAGTGAACTAATAATTGTTTTCGATTGGTCATTCGTTTAAAAGAATATTGCCACCAAATCGCAACGTCAGATAAAAAATCTGTAAAAGAATAAACTTTAAATCTTTATAACATCTGCTATAAAGAAATTTTTTTAAATACCTTTGACATGGACATTATTTATTTCTAAAAAGAAAATTCTAACAAAGTCCTCTTCTTAAAACGTTTTAGGTTACATCCATTAAACGAGTTGCCGTGGACTAGTGTCAGGTGAGTGGTGCAGGTTGAGCTGCATAAGCATCTAGTCCTTTTGTACCTGTTCTGAACTTATTTCTGAAAGAATCCATATTTATGCTTAGAGTCTTTAACAAAGGTATAAATTTGCTGAATTTTACAGCCGAAGTCGACCCCTGTGAAAATATTGTTTGTCTAAATGGAGGCACGTGTTTAGACGGTATCTGCATTTGTCCTGAAAATTTTACTGGATCTTTTTGTGACAGTATGAGTTTATCATTTTCGTAGAATAAATATATATCTAAACGTTAGAATTAGACCATAAAATAGTGAATGAACATCAGTGTCTTGAGACATTTAAGACGTCTTGACACATACTTAGAGCAATGTCTTAAAGACATCAGTGTCATACCATGTCTTCAAATATTTATCATGTCTTTAGACACTGCATATGTGTCTCAATACAAACGTCTTCGAGACAAAATATGACATAATCTGACAAAACGATAACTTCCAAGACTTTTTGAAGATCTGATATCTGTACGACATGTCTTTAAGTATGTCTCAAGACGTGTCTTGATGTTTTCAAGACATACCAAGATGTCTCAAGACATTAATGATCGTTCACTATGAAACACACCCACCCTGAGTTTTAATGGAATTACACGAATAACCGCAAGTGTAAAAGTATAAGTCGTTAGGTATTTAAATAAAATAGATGTAATTTAACGTTAAAATTAGTCCATTAAAGTATCCAACCAGTAATATAATGAATTTGTAAGTAATGTTTAGTATAACTGACCCCTGTAAAACGATCGTTCGTCTGAATTAACATATGCTCAGACGGCGTTTATATAAACTTCTTGAATTATTGCGTTCATTTTTATTTTGATTCTGAAGCTTCCCTCTAAAGTGTGAGATTAATTAATGCGAATTCAATAAAACTTTTCGCAAACATACTGACAGGTGTAAGAATTTGAGTTCATATTTTTGTGAGTATATCTCAGTCGCATTTGCAATAATAAAAACATCGCATTAATTTCAGAATTTCCACAAAACCTGATATTTGTTTGACAGTGCAAGATTTTCCATCCCGTAGAATAGAGATATATCCAATAGTTTGCTAATAGTCCATATAAGCACCCAACCTATTTTCAAATATATTTGTTTAGTAATTTCGGGAAATATTTACGATGCATTTTCAAAATGTGATTGTAATCTGCTTGTTTGCTTGATTAAATTTTTAAAAAGTAGGTCACTTCTGGCATATAAAATGACTGAAAAGTTTCAGTCAAGCCAAAATGTTCAGATATTAACAAACGTTGTATTAGTGCACTAGTTTGCCCATAGTAGTCATGCAGTTGTCATTAATCCCTTAAATCTCATTTTCGTGAGCATATTGTAGCTGTGACCAATTTAATTGAACTTTGGCAACGCTTACCTAGAAGTGTGATAGACAAAATCCTTCAATGAAATAATTGCTGAATTTAGATTTTTTTCTGTCTCTACGTTTTTGTGTTGTCAAGGACAAGACATTCATTAGCTGTTTTGACTGTTCATGTCAACGTTTAATGCATTCTACGTTACTTGAAAAAAAAAAAATCATTTGTGTTTAAACGACTTGACATTTTCAGTCACATTATTGACCGGTAGTGGGTTTACGTTTCTACATACTTCACTTTGTGAACAAAATTAAAACAAAGACTTACTTATTAGTTAAATTGGTCGCAAAAAATATAATGCAGTAATAATTTCCGTAATTGTTACCATGAGGATTTAGAGAATGATTTCTGAAAAATCACGCCAAAATCGAAGATGGCTTACCCTTCACGTTAAATCTCCTTTAAGAAAGTTAAGGAGATGTAAAAGTAATAGGCAAACGACACTGCATAGTGAAAAACAATAATCTTTCTTTTTATACTGCAGCTGGACCATTTACTGTTGACTTTATTTCCTAAATTTAGTAACAAAGTGATATTTTGTACAATGCCAATTTCATTTTCTTTATAGCCAGGGGCTCATTGAGGGGCAGTTTTATTTTTGTGTTAATTTAATAATTGTGTAGTAATCTAAAAATTTTTATAACTGCAGTAGAAAAACAATATTAGATCAATGTCTGAAAAATATCAACTTTTTGTATTCGGCAGGAAACTGTTGATAAGGTCTGGGTAAACCTCGCCCTTTTCCAGTTTCTAAGCCTCATGCAAAAAAGTCGATATCTTTCAGACATTGACCTAATATTGTATATAGATTTTAATTAAATAAAAAGATGGAAACGCAAATATAAATTAATGGGGTTCTAATATCAAAAAAGCTTGACATTGATCATAATACTTTCTTACTTTCTTGTTACAGCACCTTTAGTTGATCCCTGTAGTAATGTCACGTGTCAGAATGGTGGAACATGCGTTGAAGGAACCTGTGTTTGTCCAGTCGGATTTTCAGGCGAATTTTGTGAAAGTAAATATTTTTCGTCATTACAAACCAACCCAAATAAAAATATTATCTAATATATCTAACTCCGTAATGGATTCAATGCTGAACTACAGTATGTGTACATATATATTTGTCACTTGTATTTTTCCCAATATATTTCATATAAAACTAAAAGTTTTCAAAAAAATTATTACGAAGTCTGGTTTGAAGCGATTTTCATGAAATTTTACACCATTAGACAGGGATATGTCAGCAGTTTAATTGTTTATTTGGACATAGTTTTCTGATAAGCAATTATCGAAAATGAGCGAGTTGAACAGAAATGTAAATATTAAGGTCAAATATTTATTTACTTACATAGGGAAAATGACGTCATAAATTCGAATTAATGTTTATCTCAAGAATTCTTGAATACTACAAGTTAGAAATTATATCTAAATAAACAATAAAACTCTTGCAATTGTTCTGGTTTATTAAAGCATATTGCATGAAAATTGGACTAGAAACGGGTTCAAAATATTTTTTAATGAAAAAATATAGTTGTTATATAAATATATGGTGCAAATCGCGAGTGACGAATAAATACGTCCACATAATTTACTTGTTATAAACCGGATTTTTACATTCCCAATTTCCACAAGATAAAAAATTTGTATAATTGGATAACAATTATTGTATTTATTGACCTTAGATTATGGGATTTATATAGTTAAGTATAAAGTCAAAATAACTCAAATTTTAAATAATAATTTATAAGTTTAGCTCAATTATTTATCTTCACTTGCGAAGTTTTAGAAAAAAAACAGTTTAAGAGCTCATTTATACGTCGTCCCGCGGCATCTCGCGACTGTCGCCCGAGCATCGCGCGACTACCGCACGATGTCGCGCGATTTTCGTTGAGATTAAAAGTTTGAACAAACTACGACAATTATCAACACTCAGCGATTTTCGCACGACGTTGCACGACATCGTGCGACGTCTCGCGACTGCCGCGCGTTAGTCGTGAGACAAGCGCTTTGGAAGTATAAATGAGCCCTAAAAGTTGTCTTGTGTATATATACATTTAGGTGTAGCGATTGTGTTTTTTATAAGTCAGTTAGGATTTAATTAATCACAGTTGACTTATCTTAACTGTTCTTCGTAGTAAGACAAACGGATTGGTGAGAATTGAGAATATATATTCCTAAGATTTCTTTATTAAATACCATTGTCTGAAATGATTTTGATCTCTTGTAATTTTCGTGTCTTTGACATAATAATTTTGAGACAAACTGTGACGACTTTTGTAAAAAAATATTGTCGAAAAATCGCAACAAACAGTCAATCAAGGGGACAGTAAATAAAGTATATTTTCACTTAAAATAAACGATATATATAGATATAACAAAAGACAACTAATAGCAATTCCTTTTGCAGCAAATATGGTATTTTCGTATCCCTTGATTTAAAAGAGTTGTCTCCCATATGGAACGGTATATTGATATATCTGTATGGTGAAATTTGGGTTTTAATTTTTTAAATTTTATTTCAGCTACAAACTTAAGGCAAAAATCAATCTTTTTTGTTCATTTTATCAATGCGCATTATACTGATTTTTATCCTGGTAAATATTATGAATTTTGCAAAAAATGGCAAAGTTTTTTCAATACTATATTGAGACACCTTGCCGTATCGGAGATAACTCTTACAAAAACATACAAATTATGGATTCATCGCCGAATATTATATGACGTTTATTTTATGAATACTCTGCTGTTGGATATTGTCCCGAGTAAAAAATATCACACGAGCTTGTCAGTGCAATTTATTTCCTTCACGAGATTGAATTTATCAACATAAGTGCAATATCCCCTTTTATTGTATAGCCTTGGAAATGCTAGAAACATCAATTTTCAACATGAATGACGTCATTTTTCCATAGCATCGTTATAGTGGTCTATTACATTGCTGTACAATAGTATAAATTGAGAATATATGAAGAGCATAAAGTAATTAATTTTTCAATAATTTTTTTGTTTATATTATTATGAAATGCTTCACTGCTGGAATTGGTTTAAACTCCCATCATTCGCACTGATTAAGATTTTTATTCATATGAATTAATTATGTTAAATGTGCCAGATTACTTTATCGCATCAAGATATGAACTTGACAAGACTTCCTTATCACACCGAGTTTGCTTTTCTAGCCTGATGCGCTGCAAACGCTAGTAGTAAACCAATCAATTCCGACTATCATTCTATTAAGCATAATTGATGCGCGATGCTTTGCGATTAGGCCACTCCAAATTAATTACTAGTTCTTTGGATTCGCTCGCTCCTAAAATCATAGATTCAAACGTTCCAAAAAACTTTACTTGCTTCATTTTTATCACATTTATGAAAACTTTTATCAATTTTCCTACATGATTAAATAAAAAATATTCCCGATAGCTCCTAAAAATAAAAAAAGGATGAAAAAAAAATTATAAACTGCTCTTTCCGCATCAATTTTGAAGCTTTCGCTTCATATTTTACCATTTTCAGAAGAAAAAAAATTAAAATCAAAATTTTCGCTCGCTTGCACCTAATTTTATCATAAAAAATCCAAAGAACTAGAAATTAATTTGGAGTGGCCTTAGAAATAATATTATACACATTTTAATGTATCAACTTCCACGCAAGGGGGAAAGTTCGCTTCTCTTCCAATTAACCTTTGCATTCAGCGGTTCATACGTCTATGACGTGCCGAAAAACATTGAATTGTGAAGTCAAAGGATTTAAAATCTTTCATGACGTTTATTTACTACAGAAGTCAAAAGTATAAATATTTTGTATGAAACTAAATAATTGAAGGTGACGATTAAGATTAGTACGAAGAAAATAATAATTTCCTAAAATATTTGAAATAAACAAAATAATTTGTTGCGGATGGCTACTTATTGCAAGATCTTGCTATTGTGAACATGACTGGATGCTGAGACGTACTCATGTATAAGTATTCATACATCGAAGCGTCTCTGCGACGGAGATTGCTTGCTGATGTGAGAACGTCGGACCTGCTTTTCTGGATGCGCTGCACAAACTGCATGATGGAGTAATTTCATACCTGTACTTTTTGCAAAGACGCTCATGTGTAGAGAAAGAAGAGCTTAATTGCCTGCGGCGAATGCACAGCAGAAATGACATTGCACACCCAGCTGCTTTTTGTTCTACTGCGCTGATCGACATATACACGTCTAAAGAATATGGATTCTTTGGTAAAAGGCTTTTCATTATTCTTTAGCTGATATCTTGTGTGAGCCTAACCCATGCATGAACGGCGGAAGATGTCAGTCCAGAGATGGGCTATATATGTGCCAATGTCGAAATGGATTTCAAGGAATTAACTGTGACATTCCACCCTGTGAGTATTGTATTATCTTTCAGATACTAAAGGATAATTAGGTGTTCAATTATTGCACCCAAAAAAGAGAAGACTACGACTGAGGTTTATATGGTCATATTTCCAGTTTTACTGAGGACGTGGAACAGAATTTTTAAAAACTCATTTTAATTAAATGATTGGTAGTTGTTGAGTAATGCGAAACAAATTGTTGATTGGGTAAAAATGAACCACAAACCAAAATTTGGGTTTAATTATGTTTAAATCTAGGTAATATTATACATATTTGTAATTAATTTATTAAAAGGAATTCGAGGATACCAAAGAACCGACAGAAATCGTTAAGTCGGAAGACAGACCATGGCCAACAAAATGAAACGAATGACAAATATAGATCATTACACTTAAAACTAAAGCTGGAGAACACGAACCCTACAAAACCAGGGGGATTTCAGGTGGTCCAGAAGGACAAGCAATTTCTTGAGTAGTGTGAAAAATTTTGTTGATTGGGTGAAAAAAGCTACAAAGCAAAATTTTAGTTGCAATCATGTTAGGTAATATTATACATATTTGTAATTTATTTATTAAACGGAATTCGAAGATACCAAAGAGCACACAAAAATCGTTAATTCAGAAAACAGACAAGACCATGGCCAACAATATGAAACGAAAGACAAACATAGAACACACAAAACTACACTGAAAACTAAAGCTGGAGTAACACGAACCCTACTAAAGCCATTGTGAGTTCAGGTGCTTCAGAAGGGTAAGCAACTCCTGCTCTACTAGTGGCATCCGTCGTGTTACTCATTAGACAAAGCTAGTCACAACCGTAATAGGAACGGATTTGTAGTCACGACAGTGGGAAGATATCAATGGTCATTTTTGAAATGGATATTTCGTACCGGTCAACCAAATCATAATGGCGACCAAAAATTTTCCAGAGTGATGACTCTAATGTTACCCTGAGAAACCCCTGGCTCAAACGCTTGTCAGCTGCAACCCTCTATCAATAAAATCCTGATAGGAAGCAAAAACCCTGGAGTAGCGTATCAACAGAGAAATATAAACTCCGCATGCAGGTGCGGCTGGAATGTTGCTAGACATGAACGGAAAGTTTACAATGGGAAAATCAAAGTCATCTCTCTTGTTCTAAAGTTTTGTTGAAAACACTCTTACTGTCGATTTCTAGATGCAAGTCTAGATATAAAGCAGACCGTTCTGTTTCTGTAGTATCTTTCTATCAGCAAAAGTCCTCGCGGTTAGGTGTAGAATTTGATATTAGTTCTGTTTTTTTCTAATCCATCTGGATACATGAAAAAAAATTTCCAAACTTCTATTAGCCGATTATTCCCTTCCTTACGAAAGAAAGGTTTTATTCATAAAATTATGGATGTAAAAAATCATAAATTTTGGCGGAAAGGTTATTTTTTCTGCGTATTAAAAATCAGTTTGACATTTACAACATGTAATAGAAAAAAAATCACTTTATTAAATAACCTAGGCGTAGTTTTGACATTAATTTCCCATTTGCGTCAATCGGGTTACTTCCCATATATCTGATAACCTGATTGTCTTTCATTATTTTTAGTATTCTGTTATTTATGTGTAAATCATGAGTATGTTAGCTAAAAAAAGTTTAATGTAAAATGCATCTATAGAATAAATAAAAGAGTTTGGGAGTTGAAGTCCGTTTTCGCCCCAAAATACGATGTTATTTTAATCTTTCTAAAATATGGCCAAAGTTAATGAAACTGTATTATATTGGTGAAAAAAAAGAACATGGCCTATTTTAGGTAAAAGAAATACACCGTGATGCAATTATGAACTTTTTTCTGAGTCAGTTAAAGAAAAATACCTTCAAATTGTAGATTTCTATAGATTGATTGCTAGTACGTGCATTTTCCCACAGAATCATGACGTCACTATACAAATATTTGGACGTCACAATGTAAAATGACGCCATCTATACCGATTGACCCGAGGTCATTCGGACAAATTCATTCCTGAAATTGAATGTGCAATACGTCTTTTGGTATTAACCATGTTTCATATGAGAAGACATCGAGCACATTCAACATTCGGCAAACACTCAAAAATTCTTATGCAACTAAACAGTTTACACTTGTTATAATCTTTTCTACTTCCTGTCTATATATTTTTATATCAGCATTTGCACATCACATATTTACTTTGACTTCAAATGATATATAACACTAAATACAATTGTTTATGTTGACTCCGTAGTAAAGGAAAACTTGCCACATCTCCTATTTTTTTTATTGGTAAATAAATAGATCGGTTGCTTTTGGGGTTTTTTCCCTAGCAGACAGAAACTGTGAGTACTCTTTTGCAGTCGATACCTTTGATGCATATTTTATTAGTTTTAATTGTATATGATGTTGATTTTCAGTATCGATCTCAGGTGTTAAATCCATTTCAACCGATTGTTGTAGTCTGTTTTTTTTTGGTGTTTTGTCAAACCACTGTCCCAGGTTAGGGGAGGGTTGAGCGCTTACAAACCGTTTTAACCCCACCATATACTTATGTGCCTGTCCCAAGCCAGGAACCTGCAGTTCATTGGTTGTCGTTGTTTAATTAGTCTTTAATTGTTATTTATTTACATTTTTTCATACAATACATTATGTCGATTGTCGTGTTTTCATTCCAATCGTCAATTTCCCATTTTTGATCGGCAACATTCCAGAAGCGCCGGCGTATGGATTATACATAATCACAGCTCATTCGTTACTCAAGAGCTTGTGATATATATAGCGACTTCATAGATAGGGCCCGGCTCCTGACAAAAA
>JAULBM010052869.1:0-10488 GCA_032357055.1 Geukensia granosissima
AGGGTTCGTGTTACTCCAGCTTTAGTTTTCAGTGTAGTGTTGTGTTTTCTATGTTTGTCTTTTGTTTCATTTTGTTGGCCTTGGTCTTGTCTGTCTTCCGACATAACGATTTCTGTCTGCCCCTTTGGTATCTTCGAATTCCTTTTTGTAATAGACCGACACGCTGAGTCGGATTTTTAACGTGCTAGCTCACGAAAGCAAGTCCGCAGGAAAACGTGCCAATTTACTCAGTCACATGATTCTGACTCTGAGCCGACCAGTCTCTTTCTCTTAAATGATGCGTGTTTAGGGGAGGAGCAGCAAATACCAATATAAATGTCTTTAATTTGACCAAGACGGGGATCGAACTCACGATCTTTCGCAATCAAGGCCAGCACGCTAAATATAACACCACCGAGGCGGTAATATGAAAAGAAATATAGGGGGAAAATATCAAGATTTACTATGGTAAAATGCCACGGATGTGAAACATTTTTGTGAAATCACGCATGTGATACATGCGTGACAAGCATGTGTCACCTATGTGATTTCCCAAACATGTGTTACATGTGCAGCTACACATGTTTCACATGCGTGTCATGCATGTTTCACACATGCGTGACACATATGTGATAAGTGCGTGTTACGCATGGGTCTCAGGCGTGTTATTTCAGATGTGCGTTTCACATGTGTGGACCGTATCACCCAAATGACTTATTTTTAATTAACTTATATGCCAACTTAAAAACATATGTGAAACATGCGTAAATTTACACGCATGTGTCACATGCGTGTCACACATGTGAAACATGTGTGTTACCACGTGCGTGTCACATTCGTGGCATTTTTGCCGGTACATGTATATAGGTGGACAAGGACGAAAACATTTCGAAAATCTTACAAAAAGTAAAAATAGTGTGATTCATATCTTCTCAAGAAATAGAATAAATGGATGGCGTTTTCTTACAATTTTTTTATATATTTAAGGATGGAATCAACCCAGATAATGCAACAAACCAATTTAAACAGAGATTGCAAGCATACAATTGCATTATTCAATCGTACCGCGAGGCCGATCAAGTACAAAAGGGCTACTTCTCAAAAACCGTCAGCGGAATTTTACGTAAATACAGAATGGTAAATGTAATTAGAAAAGAGATTGGTATGAACAGGGAAACTTTAACAAAAGGTAACGCGCCTACCAAGAGAGAACGTTTACCAATTCTAATGACAGAAAAGAGAGGGAAAATATGCAACTTCTTAAGTCGGGATGACAACAGTAGACAATTGCCAGGAAAGAGCGACTACAAAAAGATAGGAAAGGAAAAATTACAAAAACGAGTATTGAATGATTACATGGCTAATATCCGGAGTAAATTTACAGCAGAAAACCCAGATGTATCTGTAAGTCTTGCCCTTTTCTGTCGTTGCAGACCTAGGCACATTGCTCTGACTTCATTCATACACAGAAAATATGGCGTTAAAATTAAAGGCAAGTTTGAAAATAAGAAATCCAAACCCTGATTCTATCTTCCGTGAGAAAACAAATGATTCAATTATAAATGAGATCAAAGCAGCTGTAACTACGTACACAATTACATACAGTACATGGAAACGTGTATCAAATGATGACAAAACTAGAACAATGTGTGTCCAGGAAACTAAATCAAAACAAAGATTCATTGAAGATATGGAAAGTAGCATAGTAAAATTTAGACAACAGGTTAAGCGAGTAGCAATTCAGTATAGCCAAATTAAACGTTTAAAGGAAACAATGATGAAAGATCACGTTGTAATCCATGTTGACTCTGCTGTAAACTACAACTGCTCTTCTATCGACGAGGTTCCGTCTGCATATTGGAATCCTCACCAAATATCGCTACACCCTACCGTACTTTACTACAGGGACAATACCGGTACCAACAAATTTCTCCACAAATCTTTCATATTCCTTTCAGATGATTTACAACATAACTCATTCGCCGTATCATGCATCATCTCCAAACTGGTACCTTGAGTAAAAGAAATCGTTCCTGATGTTAAATGTGCACATTTTATTTCTGACGGCCCAACCAGCCAATACCGAAACAGATATATGATGTATCAGATAGCAAACTTTGATACTATTTACGGTATACCATCTTCTACATGGACATACTTAGAAGTAGGTCATGGAAAGGGTCCATGCGATGGAATTGGTGGCACTGCAAAAAGGAATGCGGACATCGCTGTTAGTCAAGGGAAGGCCGTTATTCAGTGTGCGGAAGATTTCTATCGCTGGGCATTGACCAACCAAGAAAGTTCCGTAAAGTATGTTGTATATTCAACCGCTGAAATTGAAGAAAAAAAGAAATTTTTGCAAGAGGCTAAACCCGTAGCCGTCTAAAGTACACTTGAAATTCATGCCGTGTGCAGCAAAACCCAAGGTTATATTACCGTTAGGGAGACTTCCTGCTTTTGTGAGCGGTGTTTTACTAACGGGGTTATGCTATGTAGCTGTGATGGTTGGCGTGACGAGTTTGTGGGGAAAGACAATGCTTGCGGTAGCATATGAAATAGTATTGAAAAACATTCACTGGTAGTAGTTTATACTGATGACCCCGGAGAGTCTTTATATCTATTAAAGGCAACCGATAAAGCAACAACATTAAGCATTGCAAACCGTGCTGTGATGCCTGGGGTTCAACATTTGAAAAGGAAACGGAAGTTGTTCATGGGCTTTACTATCGGAAATGTCCAGATGATGAAAGTGTATATACATTGATTCCAAAGATGCCTGCGGTAGTCCCAGTTCAGTCTATTATGTATGTTGTCCGCAAACCTGTATCTTCCAAAAGAGTTACATTGCCTGCGTGTGTCAAGCGGGACATCATGGATATTCTTGAGTACATGAATTATACCGAGAGTGAACAATAACATAATTTTCTATTTAAAATTTTAAAATTCTGTATATCCCTAAGGATAGAATGAAAAAAGGGGATATTAAAAACAATTTTATTAAAATAAGATTTCCGCACTAGCTCCACCCTCTTATTGGAAACGAGCAAGACAAAAGTAAAAACAAATCAAATGATATAAAAATAAAAGAATATGAGGTAAATATCAGAGGGACTGCACTACAACCACGAATCTAAGAGGTAATTCCAAATCTAGATGGAAGTTTTAACACGGCCTTCAACAAGTGCGGAATACCACTCCTTGCCAAAGCTCTAAATCGCTCCAAAAATTAACTGCATACGTAGAATTAAACTGCTCTTACCTGAATATTATAAGAATGTACTTATGTAAGAAAAAAAATATTTAACACACACAAAATACTATGACCACAATTCATGACTTTGGACAGGTACAAGCAATATATAGTGTAGTTAAACCAGATAAAAGGAGGACGCTAGTGCTGGTAAATAATTCTAATTAGATTGTATGTAAACGAGACCACAACACAATTTTCAATGAACACCGAGGCCACCCTCACATCACAGGCTAGTTTGCAGCTTGTCTCACAACAACAACAACACGGTGATCACATTCAGGAGGGGGGTGAAAGTTATTAACGTCCTACACAGCAAATTAATGTTCTCAGTCGGACGGAAATATTCATTCAGCAAAAATATTTGTTTAAATATAAATAGACTCGAACAAAACACAACGGAAAACACAAAAGTTACAAAGGCCAGAATGTCCGTACTTAGGTCAGGCGAACAAAAAAACCACAAACAAGCACGTTATCAAAAAACCAAAACGAAACATAAAACAAAACAAAAAGAAACGACAAAGGTTAATTACGTGTACATGTATGTTAATAATTTATAAATTTTTTCCAAGATAACCGGTGCAGTTCATGAATGTTTATTGCTACTTGCAATGGGGTGTAACTTTACATTTTTATCAAAATACAACTGATAGTATCAATGAGACAACATCAAGTTGTACAATACGTAGTAATTATCGAAGTGAAAAGCAAAAATAGCAAAAGATGGAAGATAAAAAATGTATTTTTTAATATTATGGGTTTTTTCGTCTATGTGACGTTCTTTATAAGAAATATTTTAAATAACACTCGCATATAACAATCATTAAATTGACCCTGGGGTATCTTCACAGGCTACGTTTAATACCTGAAACAACAGAAATCTGTCTTGGGCGAAACTTCCGACGTTTTTCATAACTTTTTTTACGTCCGACGTAACGTAAAAGTTAACTTTTTTGTGCGAGTTTCTACTATTATTAAAGTATTATATTTTCTATCCGGATAAATCAGTGTTCCTAAATTTTTACACATCTAAAGTTCAAATATCAAAGATTCGAAAAATGATATCGAAATAAAGAAAAGAGAAGTTTTAGTTTTTTTCTATTTTGCTATTTGTTATGTCCCTGTTACGGTAGAATCAGTCTATAACGTACACAAGACGTGGCATTTCCTAAATATGGGGCGTCTTTCACGTCTTCCTTAAGTCGGATTGTGAAAAAAATACAAAATTACCAATGTTAAATAAATATTTAATTAATACACCCCCACAACCTGGGACGCCCGTTTTAGAGGACTAGTGCCTCTAGGACGGAGAAACTTGATGCCTATTATTTCCCCGGCCCAACCTTTCCGAAGGGGAGTTCGAGTGAATACCAAAGGGGCAGACAGAAATCGTTAAGTCGGAAGACAGACAAAACCACTCATACATTATGCTCAAACCAACTAAGTTTACCAGGGGTTCTTTTGACCTGCAGGTGGAGTAACCGAACAACTTATTTCTATTGTCCGCCGATCCTCGGGTGGATATTCAGGACGAATAGGCACTCGACACACTGCACACACTTCCGCCTGAATTTGCATGGCATTAGGCCTAAGTTTCTACTCCAAAATCATTAAAACTATTTGTATAAAAATATAGGCATCTCATACTTTTGAAACAATATTTTCAATTACATCAATTAAAATATACCAGATTTTGGATCATAAATTTGCAATTGAAAAAACTGAAACCCGATACATCACAATAATCATCTGACGTCATCATAACAAGAACGCCAAAAGGACGGCATAACACAAGTCTGTGATGTTTCTGGAGATCACGTACGCTTCAGTTTTGAACTGAATAAATTAAAAGGGTCACTCTCTTCAAGTTTAAAGTCGAACTGTTGTGTGTTTATGTTTTAAATCGAATTTAAATCTATTATGACCGCGCTCACAAGCAGAAAACATGGCTACCAATTACGTCAGATGTCACTTTACCGGATTTAATGACGGAAATGGCCGATGTGATCAGATTGGTGCTCACCTTCATTTTTGAATACAGGTATCTATGGACAATAAATTCGGTTCGATGTACATCACGGACACGAAATTTCCGGCCGAAAGTAATTACATGAAAGTAATATTAAAATTTTGAATAAGAACATCTTCGATATTTTTATTTTGTTTATAAATCGAACATGCATTATTGTAAAATTTTTAATATTTCACTAAAACCAACAAACTATTAAAGTTATACAGAGGACTCAATATATCAAAGATGGACGTGACCACTGATTTTTTTCCCAATTTGTTTCCCGTTGGTGCGTCAAAACCTGAATATCCGACACAGAAAGTATTTCGGTAAGTGAATTATTAGTCAGCTTAAGTAGTATAAGTTATTTCATCTATTTAAAATGCCAGTGTTACGACTTTCCTGTCCATTCTACTGAATCTAGGAACACGACTTGTAAAAACTGTCATTAGACGGCTTTTAGTAAATCTTAGATGAACTAACAACATATGTAAGACGTGACCTCTGGCATTTATTTACACAACATATTATAGAAAAAAATAATAGACGAATAGTAGACCTACACCCGCCCGGCGAGGACCTGCCCACAACAGCTACCGTAGAAATAAGCTGATATGTGCCTTTTGCGACTTGAATATGACAAAGCATATATCTGATAAAAAGTTAAAGACTAACATCATTTTTGGCGAAATCTATAATAAAGGAGTCGAAGTTCCGACTGTCATTTGCTTATAGAAAAAAAATTTCTATCATTTGTTGACAAAAACAAAGTATCCATGTCTAATGTATTGGTTTTATAATTTCGTTACCCACCTTAAAATGAGTTATTAGTAAAAATGCATTTTTATTACAATAAATAAGTTACCATTAAAAATTTAGATATACCCCACTTGCAGCCTTACGTAACCGGAAACAAACCAAAAAAGAATACCCCCAAGGGATACCTCTACCTTACCTGGCGCATGTGCGCCGTATACCTTCATCCCTGTTTCCAATTTCCTGCATTGTAACGACAGATTAGAATTTCAGGAGGAAAGTTTTTCGTACTTATTAACCAAACACTAATATTAACAATAAATAGGTTGATACTTAATTACATACATTATGTCAAATAATAGCATTGACAGCGAGGAGAACATGGGCTTATCCCCATGGCGTTCGCCCACGTGTTCGGATGAATTTTGGGACGACAACCCCCAGTTTCGAGACCTTTTAATGTCAAGTTAGGCTTTAGGGGGTCCCCTTCAGGACACACCATCGGTTCCTTCTACTAGTTACAAACTTCGGTTGTCTAGGGCCAGAGTTACACACACTTTTGCGAGGCCTGTGAACTCTATTTCTTTGGCTTCTTCCTCTTCAAACCCCGAGTCTTTTCCCTCTGGTGTGAGGAGTGATAGTTTGCCAGGTCCAGGTAGCCAGTTATATTTGGTTACCCACCTACATCTTTTCCAGGGAATGAAAGATCAAGGGAATTCGAAATTCACGAGTCTTCTCTGGGTAAGATAGTCTTAGTCTGTGACAAGTCTTTTTCTTCGGCTCTGGGCGCCAAACATGCTGAAGGTCTTCACTTGTCCCAGTCGGCTTGGTCCAAGTCTGAAAATAATTTGCGGATTCTTTCTAATGTCCTCCAAACAGCAGAAAATTTTTGGCTACAGCTGGCTCTGTTGTTAAGGGCAAAGGTGAAGAATTTGACAAGTTGAAATCTTTTCTTCTTCAGGTAGATAAGAGTCTTGGAATTTCACGACATTTTATTCTTGGTACTCTTGCCAACTTTACTTTGACTAAGAGACAGAAGTTCCAATGTCTCTGGGGTTCTTAAAGAGTCATTGCTTCATTCGTCCCTACATAAGGACAAACTTTTTGGCATTTCTTTGGAAAAGCTACAGGAAGAACTTAACAAAGCACAACCTTCGGTGAAAGTTAATGTTCAACTTTCTGTCGGCAAAAAGCAGGTTTATACTCAGTTTTCCCAGTCAGTCTCACAGCCTCTTGGAAGAGAAATTCTGGGCCGAAGTCTTCCTTTCCTTCTACTTTGGAAAAAAACCCCAAAATTGTGAAGGGTAAGAAGCAGGGTAAATGATGTGTTTCTCCCTCCTGTAAACCCTACACTGGTAGAGGAAGCGTTACCAAGCGTGTCCTCGTATACCAGTGGGTGGCAGACTGTCCCACTTTCTGACGAAAAGGCCCCAGATCACTACAGACAAGTGTGTTCTATCAGTTCTTCCGGGGAAGGGGGTTAGAACTGGTTTCTGGAACAGCCAAAACTCTCGCCTCTTCCGTTAGATCTTTCCAAAAAAAGGATTCTCTAAAAATCTTTTGTTGAAAGACGTCACACGTGTTAGAAGAGATCAGTCCTCCTTATGGTCTGGGCTTCTACTCCCGGCTCTTTCTGGTTCCCAAAAAAGAACGGAGAAAATGAGGTAAGTTTTGGATCTTTCTGTCCTGAATCGTTCCCTTTTGGTGCCCAATTTCAAAATGGAAACCAATCGATCGACCAGGTCTTCTCTGCACAAAGTAATGTGGACCACGACACTGGACATCTTCTATGCGTATTTCCACATCCCGATTGCTTTAGGGTTCCTCAAATACGTCAGAATAGTTTGGACAGGCCGGGTATACGTTTTCAAAGCAAAGCCCTTTGGCCTTTCTACGCCCCCCTGGTTTTCAACAGGATTTTTCAAACCGTTTCTCATCTGCATACCCTTTCTATTCAGATCCACCCTTATCTAGACGAGTCCTTAATGAAGAATCTTTCTCGTTCTCTTCTGGAAGATCATACCCGTTTTGTAATACGACCAATCATCGATTTAGGTTTTCTCTTGGAAGAAATCGGAAATAATTCCCAGTCAAAATTTCATTTTCCTAGGAGAACAGTTTCGGACAAATCTTGGGTTAGTTCATCCTCCAGAGGTGGAAATTGTGAAAGTTATTCAATTGGTAACCTTTTTGTGTTAGGAGGTGTCAGTACTAGCTCGTCAGTTCCTACAACTGTTGGGATTTCTGAATTCTCTGGCGAATATTGTCCACCTAGGCAGACTTCATATTCGTTCAATTCAATGGTATCTTGCAGATTTCTGGCACCCAATTTCTCAGTTGTGGGAAGCTCCTGTTCCAATTCTTACTTGATTGCTTCCTCATCTGCAGTGGTGGTTACAGAGAGAGAATCTTCTGAAAGGTCTTACTCTATATCCTCCAGATCCCAACCTGATGCTAATCACAGATGCGTCTCTATCGGGTTGGGGTGG
Source organism: Geukensia granosissima (assembly GCA_032357055.1). Lineage (NCBI taxonomy): Eukaryota > Metazoa > Mollusca > Bivalvia > Mytilida > Mytilidae > Geukensia > Geukensia granosissima. The sequence continues at coordinate 8,489 of JAULBM010052869.1, forward strand.
AAGGCAAACCAGTTTCCGGTCTTTGGTCAGGTCCTCAGTTACAGGAAGACATCAATATCCTAGAAATGAGGACATTTCTTCTTGCTCTGAAACACTTTTAAGAAGTAATTCAGGGTCAGTCTCTGTTGCAACAGACATCACAACAGAAGTGGCTTATCTTAAGAATCAGGGCGGGACACATTCTAGATCCTTGTATCTTCTGTGCAGGGATAATCTGTTGCTTTGCGATTACCTCAACACACCACTGGTAGTGAACATGTTCCCGGCAAACAAAATCTGGTAGCAGACGCTCTTTCCCGCTCATGTGTTCCAGGCAACACAGAATGGGAATTGCACCCTTCAGTTTTTCAAGAGATCATTCCTCTTAAAAATCTGTTGGCTACCAGTCTGAATCACAAACTGCAGACTTTTGTATCTCCATTTCCAGATCAGAAAGCTTGGGCAGTGGATGCAATGATTATATCTTGGAAAGGGATGTTCAGTTATATGTTCCCCCCTTTTCGTCTTATTCACAAGATCTTGCACAAACTCCACAAGGATACTTGCAAGACCGTTCTTATTGCTCCAACATGGCTCAGACAGTCTTGGTGTCCCGATCTTCTCCAGCTCTCTTGGCAGAAAGGTTCATTAGGGTCTGTAGAACCTACATCTTCAGGCTTGGTTGCTATCTTCAACAAAAGGGATGTTTTTCTGAAGGGGCAGCCGAACGCATTTCCGGATCAATTCGTCCGTCCACAGGAGCTTTTGACAACTCTTAGTGGTCCATCTTCAGTTTTTGTTAGAAAAATTGATCCTTTCACTATCTCTGTCCAACAATTAGCGAATTTTCTTTTGTTCCTTTTTGAGGATAAAGGCTTTTCTCCTTCTACAATCAAAGGATATAGATCTGCCATTACAAGAACTATTTCTTTGTTAGGGGGTCCTGATTTTGGATCTAATGAGGTTTTGACAATTTCGATAAAAAATTTTACAAAGAAAGGACTAGACAGAGACGTCTTGTTCCTCAATGGGACTTGGGTTCGGTTCTTACAGGGTGTTACAGTTTCCCCCTTTTGAACCTTTATCCTTGGCTATTTTGAAACATTTATCTTATAAATGTGTTTTTCTTTTAGCTCTAGCTACGGGAGCTTCATGCTTTATCTGTTGCTGATTCTTGTATGCGATTTTCCGCAGGAAAGTCCTCAGTAACTCTTTTAACAGATTCTGCGTTTTTGGCCAAAAACCAATCGCCGGACAAGGGATCAGGAGTAAGTGGTTCTAACATTACCTTCGTCGTCGGGGAACCAGGAATTATGTCCAGTACGTTTATTAATTCATTATTTATCAGTTTTTGCTAGTTTGAGATCTTCAAAATCTTCTAGACTGTTTGTTCCCATTAAAAAGGAGCGTTCTGATATTTCTGCCAAGACCATTCCCCATGGATTTGCCAGACAATCGTGCTGGCATACAAGACTGCTTGACCTCAGACTTTGGCTCGACACCAAATCTTCTTCTTGGCATCTTTTCAATTCCCCCAATTTGTCGGAAATATTATATATATTTCAGCTGGTAATTGGAGCTCTGAAAGCACCTTTTATGACCAATATTTGAGATCTATGCCTCATTTTAGGGATAACCTCTATTCTTTAGGGCCTTTAGTAGCGGCTCAAAGAGTAATCTTTCCTCTTACTTCCGAGAGGGATTCAGCCCAACGTTAAATTATGTTTATCTAAATTTATAATGGTCACGTATTTATTGTAATAAAAAACTCAATTTTTAGAATTAAAATTTGGTTTTGTAAAATAAATACTTACCATCATAAATCATAGGTCCCATCCAACTCCCCTTCATCCCTACAATCCAGGGTAAAAAGTGATGAAGGTATACGGCGCACATGCGCCAGGTAAGGTAGAGGTAACCCTTGGGGTATTCTTTTTTTTTTTTTTTTTTTGTTTCCGGTTGCATAGGGCTACTTGTGGGATATATTATAAAAATTGATTTTTTTACAAAAATAATTTTTT
>JAULBM010052880.1:0-10487 GCA_032357055.1 Geukensia granosissima
GGTGTGATACCTATTTTGCCGTATGTCTTATGGACTTTGATTTGTTCGGTAATTGTGTTATATACTTTATTTTCTGTATAGCATCATATTAACATTTCCATCACAGCATTTTACAAGAATCTGAATATAAACCTCCGTTTGCAGAAAAGAAGTTTTGATAAGTCCACTTACAATCTCCTAGTTTCAAACAATTTTTTGTTAACCAGTTAAAACTATTGTTCGGTATCGATTTTTTATAGGAAAGGTTAAATTTGCTTTTAAAAATAATATTTCTCATGTCTAGTTTTTGATATGAATGGCAACTTGTGCACTAATCTTTTTTCTGTGTGAATGAACTTATACTGCAAGTCATGTACTGGTACTTAAATAAGAAGGTTGGATAAAATACACGTTATTAATGACCAGCAATGACACACTTGAAAAATAAGGTATACACAAAATATTTTAAAAATGGTATAGTATAATAGAATTCTATTTACTGGTTTATGAGTTCCCTTTTTCCATATAGCACAACCAGCCCCTGTATAACTCCTATTTTTTGCATTGTACATAACAATTATGCCACTATAAATAAAAGAACAATTACAAACATATAGCTTATAATTCAGAATTATGGATTAAAAAGACAAAATTAATGTTTGCAAGATATGTAAGTTGATATTGTGTAATATTTATATGCATATTTATATGCATTTACTTCTGTTGCGCAGTAATCTACGGCTGAGTTTTCTTAAAAACTAAACTAAACTAAACTAATACAGCCATGGAAGCTCTTTGCATCAAAAGAATTTGCTCAGCAGAAAATTAACAAAACCATCGACTACGTGATGTCATTAGCGTGCATATAAAATAGAATACATTAATACGGCATTTGGAAAACCGCAAGTCTTTACTTGAATACAAAGACATGCAAAAAAATATCACTAGCGTTCCAATGGATCTTTCATACCACCAGGACTTAAAACAGTTGATAACATATGGGACATAATTGAAAATGATCCTTCCAAAACATATTTCCGCAAGCTCCAATCATGTCGGCTAAGAAGTCTCGGGTACAAAAAAAAAATATCCATTAACACCAGGGAGGTTACACAGTTGCATGCGGAAGATCTACGAGTGCTGTGTAGCAACAAATTCAAAGCACAGTAACTAATAAACAGCACAGTTTTTACCAATTGCAATTCAGAAAAATTGCATATACTTGTGGTATATGCAAAATACAGTAGGTTGGATGAACAAAACCTACATTTAATTTCAAATGGAACAACCACCGTTCTTATAACAAAACCAAAAGAAATTGTCCACCGACCCGTCATCTTAAATCAAATAGACACACGTATGAAAAAGTCACTTTTCAAATCATTGAGCAAAACTCGCATAGGATGGTTCGGCTAGATGATCGCGTGAGCAATTTCGGATATACCAGCTCGAATGGTTGAGCCGGTCAAAGGCTTAAATGAACCTGTAGGCAAAATCTTTAGAAAAAAACGGAAACATAACTTGGCTGTCTTAACAAATGATTTGTGTCATGTATATTTTGCAAATATAAATAATCTTGCGATCGACGTTACAATTGGTAAAACTTTCAAAGGTATTTGGACTCGTCGAAGCTTCAGTTATTATCAGTAACACCCAATGAAGTTCATTAGTATACTTTTAATATTGCGTCTAATTCATTTTTATATCTTGTAATATTTTGTACATACAGTGTTGTTACAATAGTTTACCGTAGAGCTCCATATTATTTCATTTTTAATTGTATCATAAATCTGCATTTGATTGATACAACTCTGATTAAATAAGGTTGTTGTTGCTATATTTAGACCAGATTAAGATCTTCGATATGCCATAACAGGTTATTCTGGAAATATATTTTTTCAATTTCGGGTCTCTTTCAATCAGACTCCAGTTTTTTTATAATAATTGATGGAGCTTTCTAGAGAACTGGGTGATAAGTAAGAACGATTTGCTCTCACGAACAACTACAAAACCATCGTCTACATGAATTAAAAACAACATCTTATGAATAGAGGGTACAACAAAAGACCAATCGAACCCCTTACGACAAGGTAAAAATTTAGACCGCGAATCACTTCTTGAATAAAATCCAAAAACAAAAAGGTCCAAAGAATCCCACTTGTTCTTACTTATCAACGAATTCTCTCGAAAGCTTCGATTTCCATATCAAAAAATAATAATAGTTTTTTCAGAAAATGTTCAGTTTATATAATCGGTTTTGCGTTGAAAAAGATTTTAAGGACACGGTATGATAAGGCCTGAAATTGGCCCCATTTGATTATTTAAGATAACTCAAATAGAATTCGAAGATAACAACAGGACATAATCAGAAAGAAAGATAACATCTCGGTTAACATAGCTAAACATCAACAGACATCGGCTTTGGGTAAAGCAGAAACCAACGAAAACGAGGGTGAGCTGTGATAGTCCAGAAAAGTAAGTAGCGCCTGCTAAACAAGTGTTAGTATGATGTTTTAAATAAAATATTGTAAATGTATCCAAATGAGAGTACAATATATGATTATATTCAAAAATAAGAAGTGCTAAAGAATTATGACATGAATTTACAATTTATGTTTTCTAAACGGAAAATTGAAGAGAAATTATCCTACAATGTCAGACTATACCAGAGCAATTATTGATGATTATAAGAGTTTAAGCCGTCGATTGCAACATTTATATAGACTTCTACATCAAAAGGATTTTTATAGCATACACAAATTCTCCATAGTTATTCAACATTGGTAATTTTGTATTATATGAAATAAAGTATATAACAGAATTACCGAACAAATCAAAGTCCATAAGACATACGGCAAAATAGGTATCACACCACCGGAAAGTTGGTAACCGCAATGGTCCTAAAAGAGTGCTGCCTTTGTAAATTTTATTTGTACAACATTATGAAACCAAAAAGTTACTTTATCTAAACTTGTCCTTTGATAATTTTTGCAATCGAATAAAGATTTTTCAGTTAGACTGTTTTCTTAAATGCTTATTAATCACAGGTTATGAAATTAAAAACTAGCTTATATTTTTGTTCTTGTTATTGGCACAAAACCAACAAATACAACAATTTAAAATTGCTACTGACATTTTGAGAAGTTATTTTTGTATCATAAGTGAAATTGTGACATTTAAAACCCTTTATTTTCAAATTAAAACTAAAAATCGATGTGGCATGATTGTCCAGGAGACAGTCATCCACAGTCATTATTGTGTCACAAGTAACAGATAAATTTTTATCCGACATATCCTTGTACTATAACAGAAATTAAGCATGCTTATAACTCAGACCACAATGTGAGTTGACAAATCGGTTGGACTACAAAATTACTTGGTGAAAAATTATTCAAACTTAAATCATAGTCCTGGTGAAGATTTTTGTTATTGTTCGAAATTGTTAATTTATTTTTATATATTTAATTTACAATGTTGTAATCAAGACCCATTTCTATATACATGATATACAATGTTATAGTAATCTTGTATTTTAAAATATTTTACAAATCCGTCTGTACTGAAAATAAATATAAACACAAATGACTGCTCAGTAAATGAACAGCAACACCACAACCACCAAAAAGAAGATAATTATAATATTCTGTGAATATTTCATTGAGTCATTTGCGTTGTAAAACTCTACATTACTGGCACTGTTCACACAAAGTTGGCCCGTGAACTCTCCAATATCTAAAAAGTTTATTCCTTTCAAAATTCCTGACAGCACACCTTTCTGTTGGTCCAAAATCCGTTTGTCTGAGTAGCATCCTCCTGCAAGAGAATCGTCCACCAGGAAGCAACCCCTAATGTGTAAATGAACAGGTGGTATTTCTGAAAAGAGCGATATGACAGTTTTATTTATTATCAAACAACAATGAAAAGCAAAATATGAACCAAATAAAAGAAACAAGAAAATGCATCTACCAACAAGATATGAAAAATGTAAGAAGTAGGATAACTGAATCACATATTAACTGAAATTAAATAACACTGTTAAAACATTGTAAACTTAATAAAAAACATCCAATTTACTTCGAAGAGGAAAAACGTGAACGCAAACTTTAGGACAAAGCCGGTCATGCTCAGACGTCACACAAATATGCATTTGGCACCTCGACTCATGTGACGCAGTTGTTTTTTCCCGTAGGCATAACGAAATGGGAAGGTGAATTTACGTGGTTGGATTCCAGTTCTGATTAGAAACCTTTATTTAACACGCAAGGCAAACTTCTCATATGTATTATATATATATTGCGAAAAATCAAAAGGCTTCATATCTAAGCGTTCTATGCGTTTCACATGTGCTTCTTTAGTTAACAATTCACTAGTATTTACTGTTTAAAGACATCTAAACAGGATGAATTCTACGTTTATATATAACATATACGTGGTTGTACACATTTAATGAGTGAAATAATTGAATGTGTTGTACAGCAAATACATATTATATGTAAATAAAACGAACAAAAATCGTCTTAAAGTTAAAAAACACATCCCTTAACTTTTATATTCTGCTACATAGATGATTATCTTTCACTGAACAATGGTGTTGGTGACCTGAACCTTTTATAAGATAACTTTTAATTTTGTCGCTATCGCTAGCTGTGGATAATTAAGAACATTACGCATACTTTTAGGTTTGCCATATATCTTAATATTTATTTTGAAATGGACGATTGGGAATACATAAACAAAATACGTCGACAAACGCAACGATACCAAAGTTATGGCGTGTTCATCTCACATCTTGTACGCTATTCAAGAGCTTGTTTCCACAATATATCGATTTTCTTGACGGTTCCTCTGCTGCCCCAAATTGCTCAAAAGGGATATATTGCTCCTAGTCTCGGCCTGCCCAGACTGTATTCTCATGGATCCGTTTTACTCCGATTGAGAATATCGAGTCTGGGGTAATTAGTTGTTAATATCGCTAAATAGTGGTGTAGTAAAATTACCCCGAAAACAGTTGGACGTCGTTTCTATTATGACGTTAGAATTCACATTCGTTTCATTTCTTTGAATTCCTGAACTTAAAGCGGCCTCGCTTTGAAATACCCCTTTTCTTCAATCTCCGCAGCAACGTCATCTGACTTCCGGTGTCAGTCGAAGACTCTGCCACGGGTGAAGAGGGATTCCTCTCATCGCTGATAAACCACTCCTATTAATGACGTCGTTTAACAGTTTACTTACAGTCGACTTTGACACGTGCGGGGAAACCCTAGCTCATTTCCATACAAAGGGGTGGAGTTAAACTGTCATGGCAGATCACCCGTGGCAGAGTTCATGGTAGTGCAGTCTGCGGAACGGATATAAACTATTCTGGGAGATTGCCCTTTTTCGCCTTGATTTCGAGTTAATGCGGAGCTAGCCTTAAAATTCGAAAACAAGGTCATGGGTCACCCAGGGGTTATTGCTCCTCTACTGAAGTAGTGACTTTAAAAATTGTATAGTCGACAGCAGATCTTAATGGCCGGTAGGTTATATCCCTTAACTAGTTAGTGAATCACCTTTACATATTAAAACATGTATTTTTCATCAACAACGTGCTGCTTGATTTCTCCGGCGCGGATGAAGCCATTCTGTCATTTTTTCGAATTTGTGACAGAGAAATGTCACGAGGCAAATGGTGTTCACTGTAACAATTCGCTGTTGTAATAAAAGAAGAAATGAAAATAATAGGTTTTATTTTAATATTTCATAACCCGACAGAGCAAATTTGTAGGATTCACGCATGGTCAGTAAAACTGAAGTTGACGTAAACAAGTTCAATCCCTTTTACCTACTGTGTATGACATTTTTAAACAAACGGATTTTTGAGAAAGTTAACAATTGATATCTCCTTTGATATACCAAAGACGTTAAGGGTTATTCTTGAAACCATATAATCTATATAAAATCAAGTGAGTCTACTCGTATTAATTACCAATTCTGCCAAGTAACGAGAGGTCTATGGCTAGTTTTAAGGTTCCGAATAGGCGCCCACACCTGCTGACCTGTCCTGGTCCTGGGTCACCAGTACATGTATTCAAAGTTACGTCAATCGCTGCAGACGCTGACGTAGCTCCTTTACATTCTGGTGATCTGTAAGCGGGTTCTACTTTAATAAGTACCAATTTGGCAGCTTCTGGAAGGGAGGTGCTGTTAATTATAAGATCTCTACAATGAAGACACTCTAATCCTAGAATAAAATAAATGGTATTTTATTAACCTTTAGTCGCCAAAAAAATAAGATGGTGGATTGTTTGAAGTAGTCATGTGTACTTTGTTCATCAAGTCAGTATTGTTCTAGCATCACATGATTGTGTTTCTCATGTTTCTCTGCAAGGACCCAAGGATTGTCAAAATCAATTTGACTGAAATATTGTTGGAATGCCATTAAAGCCTTTAAAAAATTTTAAAAAATGACCCGATCGTTGAGATATTGAAAAAATATCTTGCAATTAGTTTTTAGCCTTATCTGGCCCTTAGATGTTATAAGCAACTTTATATGACAGCAATTAGGTGCAAAACTCTGATTATTTCATATCATCTTAAAACAGTAAATGTGATTTATTTTCTGTATTGCAAAGTGTAGTGTTTGTTATACATGTAAAGAAGTGGATCTAAAGGGATGCGCAAGATAGCATCTTGTGACCATATTATCCTTTTTGTGCAGACCCCAATCTTCCAAATTCTCAGTCCTTTTGTAAGCCTCATTCTATCTCGTCTGACGCATAATTTAAAGGAAGGAACAAACGCTCTTATGATAAGTACATTTTTGTATATTTTGAATTCAAAATTTTACAAAGTGCAAAGGGTTTACATCCGAATGAAACATTAAAATAACCATGACTATTTTAATCTGAGTTAATGACAACTATCGACCAGATGATTATGCAATGTAAAACAAGTATCATTTAAGCATAAAAACAACGACATCCACTGAATTGCAAGTTCCTTGATTTGGACAGGCACATAAAGTATGTGTAGGGGTTAAACATGTTTGTGAGTACTCAACCCTCCCCCCTAACCTGAGACAGTGGTGTGGCAAAACGACATAAAAACATACTTTAAAAACCAACTGCCTAAGAATTAACATTTGAAGTCGATAAATAGTTCGCAGAAAATAATAATTCAATTTAACAAGAGACAAGATATATTAACTGATCACAAAAAGTACTCGTTGTTTCTGACCGCTAGTTTAAAATCCAAACTCATTTGATAACAAACCTGGTTTCGAATGCTAACACATCAATCAAAACGCATCCTGCTGGATTTAGTGTGAAATATCATTTTTAGCCAAAGAAAACAAGGTATTGTGTTAAAAGTATCGACAGCATATAGGAAAATAACGACTGAAATTAGTTTTGATGTAAATTTTTGAACAGAGAGTCATTGTTGAGACCGAAGAAGACAAAATTAAAAATTTTTGAAAAGTGCTATTAGTTAACCTTTATGAACAAGCTTATTCAAGTAAATGACTAGTCCCAACGCGTTGTGTTTAAATTAACGTGCTTTATTTACCACGTTACTATAGACGTTTGGGTGTGATATTTCGTTTTTCGTTTTTTGAGTGATAAATGTTCGACAATTAAGATAATCAAATCCTAGGAACCGCTGATAATTTAAATGATGTGGTTCTAGTCGAAACTCTGTCTTGAAATTTACAATAAATCGCCTTTGTAACTTTTCCCAATTTCTGAATGGCATCATTTAATAAACTGATCTTTAAGTTTTGATTTACTTTCAGTTGAATGAACATTCAATTGGTTCTGTCAAAAAAGAAAAAAATTCCTAAGTGATTTTAAAAATTTTACCCCCAAAAATCCCTGGGTGAGTGGATTATCTGTCAGCAGCATCGCTCTATCGTTAAAACTCCGACTGGAAGCAATGGCGTAAATTAATTTAACTAAGTGTGTGGCTTATGGTGTGGACTCCGGTTCATAGTTGAAGGCCGTAATTGGACCTGTAACAATTTAGATTCGACTGTAATTTGGTGGATGGCTGTCCCATGGACAATCATGCCACATCTCCTATATTTTTGTATCGTATGTTTCCATGGATGGCTGTCCCATGGACAATCATGCCACATCTCCTATATTTTTGTATCGTATGTTTCCACATATGAAAGGAAAGTAACTTAATTATATCTTACCTTGGGTCGTGAACACACAAAATAATAGGAAGACACATACAGCATAGAGACACATTTTTAAAGTGATAGTCTGTCATAAATTATATAAATAGACTTAAAGACGGAAAAGCATCATCAAACATCTTACTGTTATGATAAGTACATATTTAGAGTGTCAGTTGTTCTCGTGATAATGTATTAAATGACCCATTTCAATTTTCCACTTCAAGTCACTTTCTTATTTTCAATTATAACTTGAATAAAATTGTCAGATAATACAAATTATCCGACTATTTTGATAGATGCAAGGGTCAAAACCACCGAGACTCAGAGTAACAAAATATTATTTGATTCACATTTATCACTTAATTCATTGTGTAATTTACAGCACGCAGCTAAATACGTGAACGTATTTCCTTGTTCGCATGTCGTTTTTATTTTTCGAATCGTATACGTTGTATGCCGAAAAGCCAATGTTCGTATTTAAAATACAAGTCGCCAAATACTCCTTTTTATAAAACGTATGACTTTAAAAGACGCTGGTAGCATGTGTGAATTACTAAAAGTAATTAATACGTAGATATTTAAGGGCCATATAGACTATCCTGTCTGTATATCTTTTTTATGTATTTTTTAAAATCTTCATTAGTTTTATTTTGGAAACTTTTGGTTTGTATTGATACAGTTCAATTACTGCGAAAAAGTTATGTTGTTTTAAAATCGTTTGGATATTAACGATATACTTTAGTGCATGTTAGCCGATTCATTCTCTGTCTCACACGCCTTAATTAAATCTTTTTTAAGAATTCAGCTTCATAATATAAAAAATTATAAGGAATTTCCCACTTGACCCTTTTTTATGCCTGGAGGTTGTTTAAGTTGGCGAAAATGTTGTTTTATCTAACATTGTAGAATAGAAACTTCCACATTTTACCAAAAAATAATTAATTTTTCTGTTTGTGGAGTTACATTAAACTGTCCATATGGAAGCTGATACACAAATGCTGCAGTAACTGTTTGCAATAAGAAAAAAGTCACGTCATTACCTCGTTGAAATTTCTCTGCTAAATATTTTCAATTTCGTTATTATTGCCTCAATGCTATCGTTTTTGAATTTTTTTTTTTTTGGAATTTTTGAATTTAAATGACACGTGTGACAGGTTTATGTTGAGAATCTAGCAGCTATTATACTTTGTCAGTGTTTTGGGTATATCAACTAGTAAATCGAATAATTACCTAAAATGTGCGATAAATCGATTCGATTTGTCATAATACATGTGAAAAAAATCTGATTATTAAGTCGTAAATCGGTAAACGTCACCTCGAACATCTTTGACCGCCTCGGTGGTGTAATGTTTAGCGTGCTCGCCTCGAGTGCGGAAGGTCGTGGGTTCGATCCCCGGCCGGGTCAAACCAAAGACAATAAAATTGGTATTTGTTGCTTCTCCGCTAAGCACGCAGCATTTAGGAGTCGCTAAGCACGCAGCATTTAGGAGTAAGAGCAAAGACTGGATATCCATGAAATAATTGCCACTGGACGTTAAGCACCATTCAATCAATCAATAGAACATTTTTGGGTAGTTATCATTTACGTAGCGCCATTTCCTCCAAGTCCGTGGTCGTACTATGCAGATTTGTTCCACCTAAAGACATATGGTAAAGATTGGTAGGATGGAGGTTTTGGAACACAGAAAGTAGTTAAAACTTTATACATTCTGGCCCACATTAAATTCTTTCATGTTTGATTGTGTGAATTTTGTTGGTGGGTAAATGGTGCCATTTGTTTTAATGTTCGGTATTTTTTACAACTTCAACTATCCTGCTTTTCATACTAATTTATAAAAATGAATAATAGGGAATTAGTGTCTTAAAGACAAGATCCTATTATTCATTTAAATTTTAAACAAATGTATGGTTTAACCCTTAACAGGAATGGGTTTCAAACTTAAAATTGCACTTGTAAAAATCAAATAGAAATATTTGCCTATATTGCAAAATACTTTTGTATGAAGTTCAAGGTTAAATTTAACATCATTAACTTCCCAACACTTATTCAATAAACAGAAACAACAAGGCATACATATCAAGCACGTCGAAACATTTTACTGGCTCCACATGGCAAATCCTTCATTAATCAAAAAAGATATGAATAAATACCCAAAAGACCACAACTTACTCCTCATTGAGATTTTTTTACAAATCGATTTGTATTAAATTCACAAAATTGTATCAAGTGTTTATCAAATTAGGTAATTTCTTAGTATTTTCATATTTAAAGTAATTTCTTTGGGCCATGTCAGAGGCGGATCCAGAATTTTGGAAAAAGGGGGGGGGGGGCACTTTTTGTGGACCG
>JAULBM010052891.1:0-20281 GCA_032357055.1 Geukensia granosissima
ATATTCAAGAATCTTCGAAATTTTAAGAAGCATGTCTTGGAATAAGTATTATGTTAATATTTTGTATTTTTCGTGTCTTTTTTGGACCGAAAATGACGTTCATTTTCTGCGGTCACGTGACACCATTGTTGTCGATAGAACTGGGGTCAAACGGTGACCTGCTTTCCAACTGTTTACGTATTTACAATACTAGAATCGAAACAATTCATGGCAACCATAAGTTTGTTTCTATTTTAAGATGGACTGTCATTGTTTTCATAAATTTTATCCTTCACTGACGCTCAGGATAAAATTAATGTGAAAAAAAACTCCAGCCCATGTAAAAATCATCAACAAACTTAGGGCCACCACCATCCTCCGTTTCAGGGTCATATCCGCTCCGCTTTCAGACTCCGTGGATTGACGAGCTTGCGAGCTTGTTTCCTTGTGTGGAGGTTGGGCCACCACGAGTTATTTCTTTTAAATAAAACATTTCCTGAAAAATGCGGGGAAAGTCGTATTCCTTTTCCGACTTAGACCTATTTAGATTAAAGTTCAAGATGTGGAAACTGTAAAAACTCAAAATGTTCGATGACATATCATTTTCTGACTGCGATTTGATAGTTTATTGAATTGTAAATATAAAATTTAAGTAAGAACAAATCGTCATTGTTGGAAAAATTTTAAACAACCATTTATTCATCATAAAAATTGCCCATTTTAATACATGTACACACATTGTATTCAAAAGTGTTAAGTGTTTCTGTTAAAGACAATCACGAAATTTGAAAGTATGTTACCTTTAATACATAGCGTACGAAACAATGATTCAAAATATAACGAAAAATAACGCAATCATACTGCATTTAAAAAATGCATTGAATGCCTTTTCCTTATTGTTAGCCCCTGACTGCACGTAAAAAAGACTGGTGACATAAATTTTTTCTCCAAATATTTGACTCTTGCATGTCAGAGAACAGAATATCGAGAAATGAAAAAAAAATCTCATCGTTAGAAATAACTAGTGTATATGCAAATGTCCTTAGATGCAATAACAAAAATTGGTTTACATTTTTTATATTAATCTGTCATTTTGCAAATTTAAATGTAAATCAGTTATATTATAATTTGTGTGAAACACGTTGTTAAAACGTTTTTCAACGATACTATTTCATTGTTGGCAAGTGGTAAAAATAACGTGGCACGTAAGATTATGAACAAATATATTTTGTTTCAGAGGGAAATTTGTGAAAAATAACTTAGTCTCCAGATAGTTCAACCTTTGAGTTTCGATCTTTGTCAATTAACGTTGCAGTAACGTTGAAGCTCTAGGTTGTATGTTCATATTGCCGGGAAAGGACAGGCAACTGCGGATCTATAAGAATCCAACCTATTACGATCCTTGTTATTCCATTTACCGATATTTTTTTCGAAACGCAAGATTTACAAATTCGGAGAATCTGATAACTTCTCTAAGACCATGATCCTTAAAGCACTTGTACGTGCTCTTAGGACATATTTATTCTTCTGAAAAAAACTATTTTAAAAAATGTGTATTTTGACATTTTACAAATTAGTTGCTTCCTAAGTGCAGCATGAAACGACCACAGCACTTTGACATGGGAAAGTCACACAAATAAACAAGTATAAGACACAGTATTTTGCTGGATAAAGTAGTGTGCTGTATCCCCTTTATCTTGAAACGGAAAGAAATATATATTACATGTATTATATGTTGACATATTATGAAAGCTCTCATTGAGACAAATCTAGTGATAAAAATTTATCACTCCTGCAAAATTGCCCTTTTAACTCTTTGACCGAATTAATATAAAAATCGGTAAGTGCTATAACAAAGATAGAAACTCAAAGGTTTAAGAATAACTCATACTCAAACTGCTTTACAGTATAAATGCAACTAATTTTAAAATAGGTTAATCATTTCATAGTTACCTCGTCCGAGCCACTTTCGACTGGTATGTTTAAAAAGCTTTCAAAATCTGAAGTTTTCTGCAAATCGTCGGAAGATGCATTGGAGAGCTCCGGTGTTGGTGTCCTCAAGTTTTGAGAAATCAACGTTGAGTTTTTACCAAAACACAATCCCATTTACTCTAAATATTGTACAAACTAATTTTTTTCAAGTAACGTTTCTCTCAAAATATTGCACATTGCTTATATATTTATACGAATTGCAAAATATATCATTTATCTGAAATCGACAGAAATATAATATTATTAATTGACAATTAAACGCCTCAATAATACTTCTGTATTTTGAGATCTAAATATATACTAATCTTACCTGGCTGGGTGATTCATTCTTCGAATAATATTAGTTTGTACAATAGTTGTATCCATCTGGGTCGATGGCACTTTAGATATGCTATTCAAAATAATTTAGCACATCAATGCACACATCCTACTTTCGTTTTAACGTAAACTTTATTTATTAAATTACAAAGACCTTAAATATAAAATTACTTTTTTGAAAAAGTAACATGTTCTTATTTTGTAACTGTAAACGAGTTGATCATTTTGTCACTAATAGAATGAAAAAAGACCGAAATAAGTAAAACAATTGTTATTCGATCTCCGTTTTTTCAATGTCGTGTTTTATAAATAGTTTCACAATTTGTATTTTCGGGGCCTTGTACATCTTACGTTGTAGTACTAACTGCACTCTGGTTCATTGTTGAAGGTCGCAAGGGGACCTGTAGAAGTTTTATTTTGATTGTCATTTGCCCCCCGAGGGCGGCCGGGGTATAGAAATAGGTCGTTCGGTTTCTCCGCCTGCAGAAAGGGGCGTCCATTAGTTCGAGCGGGATGTATAAATACTCGAACTCCCCTTTTGGAAGGTTGTGCCGGGGAAAGAATAGGCACCAGGTATCTCCGTCCCGGAGGCACTAGTCCTCTAAAAGGGGCGTCCCTGATTGTGGGGGATGTATAAATTCACAATCCGTCAAGTGGGAGAAGTTAAAGACACCCCGTGTTTAGGAAATGCCACGTCTTAACAATGTTAAAGACCCCTTGTAACAGCTCATTTTGAGTGGTCAGTAGGCGGCCAGTTACAAGGCTTAATTTTCTGCTCCTATTCAACCCGCAATTTTTCCAGTGTCAGTCTAAAAGTCCCTCCCTAACCGGTCCCTTGCTCACAGTCTACATATTGATTTATTGTTTTTTTCGTCCTGAATATGCATGAAATATTTGCCACTGGACGTTAAACAACAATCAATCAATTAATCAATCGAGTTTTATTATTATCATTTTGCTAATAGTGTTAAATAACTATACAATGTATAACCAGTAACAATTTAACATAAAAGCAACGGCATCCTTTGAATGAAAGGTTCGTGGCTTGGGACAGTCACAAAGAGTTTGTGACGGAGTTAAACATATTTGTAAGCGTCCAACACCACCACCCCCCTTTCAAAGACATGAAACAAACCTTAAAAACAAACAGAATTAGATTTGGTTTTTGACTTTGATGCATGATCCTGAAACAATTTAAAATACTACAACATACCATATGATGTACCGACCTCGAAAAAGTACTCGCTGTTTCCAGGAGCTGGTACATGTACAAAAATCCAACCACAGTTGATAAGATATACATTTGGTTTTCGTAAGCTTAGCCATCAATCAAAACACAGTTAGTATAAAAATATAATTGACAGCCAAAGAAAACAAGTCATCGTGCAAATGACAAAAATTAAAAGTATCGACAGCATGTAGGACAAAACTGTCACAAAATATTGACTTTAATTTTCTTTGGTGTGAACTACTGAAAAGAGAGTTAATGTCTTTTCCAAAAAACGAAATATGCAAAGATCTAAAAATAGTGTTATAAAGGTAACCTTTATAATTAACGGTGCACCTGAACTCACTCTAGTTTTTGTAGGGTTCGTGTTACTCCAACTTTATTTTTCAGTGTAGTGTTGTGTGTTCTATGTTTGTTTCATTTTGTTGGCCATGGTCTTGTCTGTTTTCCGACTTAACGATTTCTGTCTGCCTCTTTGGTATCTTCGAATTATTTTTAATTCAAGTAACTGGTTATTATTAAATGGTTGTATTTAATACTAACAAGCTGCATTAACAACAGTTCCTTGAAAGGTTGGGTATGATATTCCTTTTTATAAATATTTTGCAAATGTAACGAAAATGTAAAATTAAATCTGTATATTCATGAAAATAACCAGGAATAACCTATATGTGAAACGTTATAACGTATATTACCTTTATAACAAAAAATATGCCACATCTCCTATTTTTATAAATGATAACAAGAATGGACAAAATGATCTTTCACAACAAACCCAAAAGTATAGTCTGTTTTATCACTACTTGCAAAAGACCAAAAAGTAACCTAAGAATAAAAAGGTTGATTGATTGATTGATTGAATGGTGCTTAACGTCCAGTGGTAAATATTTCATGCAAATTCAGGACAAAAGCATGCTAATGATGAGTCATGATGAATGAACATGTCGGTTTCAAAAGCTCTGTAGAGCTTATGTTATTTGTTATATGTTTACCGACTTTTAAATAAATATTACTTGACTTGACTTGACTTGACTTGAATGAACCCTGATTTGTACTACACCGACACGCTGAGCCGGATTTTTAACGTGCTAGCTCACGAAAGCAACAGACCGCAGGAAGACATGCCACCTTACACATTATTCTGACTCTCGGCCAACCAGTCTTTGCTCTTACTCCTAAATGTTGCGTGCTTAGCAGAGAAGCAGCAAATACCAATTTTAATGTCTTTGCTTTGACCCGGCCGGGGATCGTACCAACGACCTACCGCACTCGAGGCGAGCTTGCAAACCATTACACTACCGAGGCGGTTCAGAATACGAAGGTAAAACAACCATTTTTAAAGTTTTATCTAATTGTTCAATGACTTATTAAAATACATTTAAAATCCGTGATCACACTACAAAGCATTAATTCAGGGTGATAAACTACGATCTCAAATTTTCTCTGTCAATATCCATTTCTAATTTAAATATACAAAGGAATAATTACAGTGAAACATTCAACAATCACCCTAATTATGTGAAAATAACGCTTGCGTCCTGTTGTTATAATATTATAACCTCTCATTTTGTTTTCCAATGTACAAGAATTTTCGATCGTATAGGAAAAAGCCTACATATAGCTTTGATTGTGAACCAAAAATCATGTTGAAAGTTCTTTGGATGTAAGTAGATACCTATCGGGAATTACTTTTAGAAAAAGGAGATGCTGAACGATGGTATCCAAAACGTATAAATAAAAAACATCTACACGCTGCTTTAAGGCCTTTTACAAACATCCAAAACCTAAGGCAAGCTGTAAGAGGCCCCAAAAATAAAATGTGATGATATTCAAATACTGATTTTGTACAGAATTTAGTTTAAAATTTAAAACAAGCAACACTTAAACATTAATACAACTACATGCTCTTTACTAAATGTCCCTGGCTTGTGACGTATGGCATAAAATATGTGTTTAGTGAGTTGTTAATCCAACATCAAATTATAATTCACTGCATGGAGAAATTGAACATTTAGAAACTACCAGCAAGACAAAATAAACAAATAAGTAAGCATTAGCAAAACAATTATATAAAAGTTGGAGCTATCAGTTTATCATATTTTTGGCATTTTCCGCTATTATGTTACAAACTATTAAAGCTAGAAAAAAACTATATTAGAGGAAAGGACGTGCAAGACAAAAGATACAAATTAATTAGCATGGTAATAACAATTTATCGAATTCATACTTGTATTTTTTGCGTTTAACAAATTTTTGGCATTGTTGGCTATAAAAAAAACCACGAAAGGAAGAAACTGTATAAGCAGGAATGACTAACAGAACAAAAGATACAAATTAATTACCAATACCAAAAAAATAACCAAATTCTTGTTATTACCCAAATATTTTGGCTTTTCTCTATTGTGAAAACTACGATAGCTTTCAGAAATCGCGACCTGTGCTTGCTTCCTTTTAATTATTTAATTGCTCGACTTTGAGTATATATTTTTAAAGAGGATTTTTAAATAAAACACATCATGTCACAAATAAATTAGCAGTTTTCAGATCGTTTGACTGACAAATATGGGCTATTAAGAATATAGATTCGAATCATATTTGTTGCCTGAGGTAATACTTCTACAACATGGTTGTTTTTAGATAGTAATCTAATCATATGTTTGCATGTTAAAATAGCTGAAGGTGGACATAGAATGTTGTTATGTTACATGTTGTTGTTATATGCTTTTATTAAATATAAGATTTTTTTAAAAGAAAATCAAATCATAATCGATATATTTGCATCTTGCTGTGGAAACAAACCAATTGCATCATTTAGTATACGAAAAAAATTCAGAAATTGCTTGGACTTTTTTTTATCATATACGAGCTCCACTCGTAACGTATTAGGTCCTAAGCACGAGGCTTATATTGACACCTTTAAACAGAAGGTGTTTAGGAAATAAACAACTCTTCCTTTTACCGTGGTGTATAGCGACATTCAGTCATTTGACTTTCATATCCTATGTAAACTGAAATATTCTTATTATCATTTAAGTTCGTATGTTTGACATATTGGAATAAATCCCTTTAAAAAAGAGGTTTTTTTTTTCAACTTAACTATAAGTTAGGATCAGTTATATTTGGTCCATCGATGTAACTATTCAGAAAAGCGCTTGCAGTTAAATTTGGCTACTGTGTAGGGTTTTGAAAATTTGGTGATTCGGTTTCTCCGCCTGCAGGTAGAAAGGAATGAAAATGCACTAGGTATCTCCGTCCAGGAGGCACTAGTCTTCTAAAAGGGGAGGGAAACGTTCAAGACGCCCCGTGCTGAGCAAATGCCACTTCCTTAGCACGTTAAAGACCCCTTGTAACAGCTCGTTTTGAGTGGTCAGTAGGCGGCCAGTTACAAGGCTAAATTTTCCGTCCCTTTCTAACCCGCAATTTTCCCAGTGGCAGTCTAAAAGTCCTTCCTTACCGGTCCTTTGCTGACAGTCTACATATTGATTGTTTGTTAACTTGTTTCCGTCCTGAATATGCATGAAATATTTGCTACTGAACGTTTAACAACAATCAATCAATCAATGGTTATACATGAAATATTTGCAGCTGGACGTTAAGCAACATACCATCCATCAATCAATAACAATCAGTTTCGTTCACGATACTGTAACTTGTATTATATTTTATCATACTACGTGGGACAAATATGGCTAACAATATAAATAAAAATATGCAGAATACATTTGATTTAATCAAGCTAACTTCAAAATAAAATCAGTTAAAAATTTTCAGTTTAATATTTCTTTATTTCGTTTCGATTTTTATTTCATTTTTCTGTACAAGTTTTTTATTCACCTGTCAGTCACCATTCGAAATTGATATACTTAGAAATCCAGCTGTTATTAATTCTGCATCTACATGTACATATTGTATACCTTATTACGTAAATAAATCTATCAATCCATATAAAACATATGTTGCAGCGGGCGTCTGAGTTGAACACATTGATTTTAAAGCATATTGATAAATCAGTAGATACAGCTTGTATACCATAATTAATCATTTCTCTCTTTGTTTTACATTACATATCACCCGTACTTTGCAAGCTGTGAAACCTATTAAACAAATACCACGCTTAACTGCTTCGAGAAACCTACATTCCACAAAAGCATGTTGGTTGATTGATTGATATGTTTTTGCTTAACGTCCAGTGGCGAATATTTCATGCATTTTCAGGACGAGAACAAGTGCAACAATTATCTATACCGAAAAAGGGGTGGGATGGGACACAACAGGTCAACGGTTTTTGACTGCTTCTGGAATGATGGAGTGATGGTTAGGGAAGTAAAATTTAGCCTTTTGTAGTGGTTTTAACCTACTCTTTTCCGAAAACTACAAAAGGGATCCTTTACGTGCAAGGAGCGTAAAAGTGGTAAAATGTGTTTACGATGACCTATTAAAATTCACAGTATTTATTCAACGATAGGTTTTGCTTACATTTCTGGGGCACCTAATCCAACTCCTACATGTATATTGTAGAGGAGTTCGTGGAGTCAACGCTTTTGTTCTTTTTTTTTAAATTATTTATTACTTTTTTCGAATTTGTCTTGTCTCTTAGGACTATGCACTCACATGGGTATTCTACACAGGGCCTTTTCAACATTGAAAAACTTGTATTTTTATCTATAAAAGTCTTTTCATCTGAGGAATAAGAACAATTCCCGATTTATTAGTAGCTCTAAATTTCCCATGGGAAAACCTATTGTAATACCTTTAAACCTCTTGACTTGTTTTCTTGTGATGTGAGTGCAGTCTCTCTGACATTTACCGCATATCTTTTCATTTTATATTAAATAACATTGGACGTTTTTAAATGGCATATTAAATAATGAATTCATGGCCGACGGGCCAACATTGCAATTTTATAAAGTAAATAAGGATAATTAAATGAAAGATGATTGTATATAAAAATATTAGCAGCTTTGAAATATTTGGACAACTGTAAAATGAAAGTGATAACAAAGATTAATATTCTATGCAGTCCGAATTTATTATGGCTACTCTAAATTGACTTTAAAAATACCAAACAATGTTTCCAGAATTTTCTTTTTGAGGTAACTAAGACTGCAAATGTGCTCAAGACGAATTATCTTTGTAATATTATACGCTAAATCAGAATAATTAGATCAAAGAAGATAGTCAATGTATTTCGGCAATTTTAAAAACATGTTTACAACAGATATTTAAATATATTATGAAAATTAAGAATAAGTGAACCAAAACGAACGATTTAATGATTGTTTGAATTTAAAAAAGAAGAAATCGTAGGTATGAATTTTGTTGCAAAAAAGACTCTTAATTCTGTCTTTCCCTTTTCTGTTCCTCCAGAAGAATTGGTAATTAATTAAAATACCAAATGAAGCAAATACTTCCTTGTTACAAATTTTGGTTTTTGTGAATAGAATCCGTAACAAACGCATGGAAATACCTTTGATTTTATACACACAAGCTGCTTTCTGATGAAATGAACAAATTAATTAAAAAAAACATCAACAATAAGTATAAAAAACAACGAAACACAACCCGAAAAATAAAAGTCAGTCCCCTTTACAGATACCTGCAAATCATGGGAAAGATACACATTATATTGAATAAGGAGATGTGGTATGATTGTCTATCAGACAGCCATCCAAAACGTGCATATTGCAAACATTTACAGGTTGCTCTAAGGTCGTCAATTATCATATATCACATATCCACATCTTACGGCAAACTGAAAAAGTCCCACAAATAAAAAGTGATGATATTCAAATGTTTCAACTATCGACCAGATAAGTGTTTAATGTAAAAACAACCGATCTCAGTTGGTTTGGGTGTTGTATTTACAAATTCAGCAAAAGCAAGTTAAAATAACACAAAAACATGTGTCCGACTATAATTGCATACAATCAATCAAATAAACCCAAAATCATTCTTTTCAGATATCATTGATTTTCTTTCCTATGTATTTGAATATATCATAAAACATCTGTCACCATAAAATATCAAAGGTAATGTACTTATTGTTTATGGAATGAAAACTACAATAAGGTTTTTGAATGGAAATTTAAAAAATATTTTTATAATAAGTTAGAGATATATTTTTTGTTTAACGGCTGGTGAAAGAAAATGAAAACGTAATGACTCTTTTATATATATTCACGGTATATGTTAGATATCTATTTATCGGATTGATTAATTATCAATATAGTTTTCTTGTTTTCAAAAAAGTCCTACCTATAATTACTCTTACAAATATAAAGGATTCTACTCTAAAAATTGGAAAAACATCTAAACAATTGTCATAAATACTTCTTGAAAACACTAGAACCAACAAGTAATCTATTGGCGAATGTTTTTTTACAGAAGATGGAGAGCGAAATATCCTTAAAGTAACCAACTTGCAAACTCCATACAGTTTAGGTACATGTACATGAAATTATACCTCAAATACACTGTAACCATACAGCAAAACAAACAGAATGTTACTTAGAAGTAACCTATTATCAGATTAACATAAATAAAATTAAACATCAAACTAATCTCATGAAAGACTTTTTAACATTTCCTTTGTACGTGTGAACAAAGGTAGACGTCAAAGAAATCTACGAGACGAATACATAATTTTTGCAAATAAGATTCATGTAAAAATGTGCAAAATTTGTTTGATGCAACTCCTTTACAGTTTGTACTTTGTACCAAAGATGTAGCATTATCGACATATATCATCAATACAAGACATCGAGAGAGATTTAATTAAGATTTAAACGTCCCAACAACCCTCTACCAAAGACGATTCCGTTGACTTCTTTTTAAATAATGCATGGACGTGAGAAATTTGCTGGTCATAAGTTTTCCATATCAGTTGCTGTCAAAGGACTACAAGGTATATTTATTGTGCAAATTTGAATTTTATTCCATAAATAATAACACTTAAATAACTTTTGTTTCGAAGAAGGCTATTATTGTAAAAACGTTGAGTGCGCGCTTATTTTAGATATATATTTTTGTCTATTAAGTGCTGTAAATGAACAATTTAAGATTCATGAATTGCCTACACCTTATCTGTCCCGTTGAGCTTTAAAAAATTGTCGAGATTGGACAAATGATGAAGGTAAAAAGACGATTGTGTATTTTAGCTTCACTTCTTCAACATTTAAAGATAGCAAATAAGATGCAAATATCAATACTACGCTGATTTTAGACCAAAACAAAGGACTGGTTGTTTTAAAAATAAAACTACCAATGTTAAATAAATGTGAAAAATTTTGGTATGCTAAATGTACATTTCATGAGTAACCGCTCATTAGTAACATTAGAACCGGAACATAGTAAGTCAGATCCAAACATAGCAAAAGAACCAAACAAATCCAACAGATTTAAATTGAAAGCTAAATCCGACGACAGGGACATCTACTAAGCGCAATATTTTAAGAAGCCATTCCGTTTTTCAGTGCTTTAGAATTTTAGCAAATCCTGCAAATTTCTGTAACACATTGTATGAAAAATTTCATGTCAGACAAGTCTTACATCTGGGCTGGTGAGTACCCCCGGGGACCAATGTTTCAAAAGCAAACAAATCGACATTTGAAGCCGAATCCGATGGCAGGGACATCTACTAAGTGCAAAACTTTTCGAAGTCTTTCCGTTTTTTCACTGCTTTATAATTTTTGCAAAATGCAGCAAATTTCTGTAAAACATTGTTATATATGTTTTATGTCATACAAGTCTGACAACTAGGCTGGTGAATAATCTCCAGAATCAATGTACCACCAGTAGAGGCATCGACTCAGTGGTTTCCAAATACAAAATCACCAATGTTTAATAAATAGCCCCACCCGTGCACGTAGAACATTAAGATTGAAGTTTAAATGTAAAAGTAAATTGAGAAACAAAACTTTACCAAACCCGATCCATTAAGTTATATTGCGGTTGTATACCAAAATAACTACATGTAGTTCATTGAACCAAGGGCTTGCATTCTTCTGGACAGGATGCAGCTTCCGATGCAATATCTATTACGACTGGTTTAGAGTGATCTTTTGAAATATTCAAAGCTGATCACCACGAATTATATTATTTTTTCAATTGATCGCGTTTAAACTCATTTCCAGGATACAAACATTGTCTTCACAATAGACCATTTAACCGTTTGGCTGATAAATCTTCTGTATACATGCAGCCAAATCGGAAATGTCACGATATGCACTACATTTTGCTGGCATTATAAGTAAGAGTAAGCATTTGTTTCGATCTTATTAATAATGTTTTGGCAAAATTTTTGGTAATCAGAATGACTTTCAAAATGTTTGTTATTTAGGACAGTTTTGATTTTCAGAACGATGTTCTAGGTGCCTTTGACACCTTTGGTCATGTCGTGTCTGTCGACTTGTCACCTTTCTTCATGTCGTGGCTGTCGACTTGTCACCTTTCGTCATGCCGTGGCTGTCGACTTGTCACCTTTCGTCGTGTCGTGGCTGTCGAATTGTCACCTTTAGTCATGTCGTGTCTGTCGACTTGTCACCTTTCGTCATGTCGTGTCTGTCAACTTGTCACCTTTCGTCATGTCGTGTCTGTCGACGTGTCACATTTCGTCATGTGGTGTGTCGACTTGTCACCTTTCGTCTTGTCCTTTTGTTTACTTTAGTTTTCTCTTAAAAGATATGATTGTAATATAAAAATTATCGATGTTAAATAAATTTTGAAAATATTGGGTATGCTATATGTACATATATAACCATCAGTAGTATTAGAACCGAAACACAGGATGTCAAAGATCCAAACATGCGAAAAAAGCACTCAAATCTAAACAAATCGAAATGGAAATTCAAATCCGACGGCAGGGACAACTACTTTGTGCGATTCTTTTCGAATAGTTTGTTTAGTATACTTGTAATGTCGGGTATATAAATATGCAGAATCGGCTGTTACAAATGACCCATAATAACATCGACAAAATGCAAAAAAAATTCTTATACCAGGTATTATCTGACCTAATCTTCGATCGTGACAAGATATTGGATGACCCTTAGCAAAGAATAATACAAACTGTGGTATTGCACAAATTGTGTCTGGCGAGTTTCAGGATTATTGTACCTGTGAATAAAGAAAGCAATCCACTTCAGATAGACATAGTTGATATTTTTTAATTGCGCGAACTGGCAGGTTATGTTCTGGCATACCACAATTCTTAATATACTATTTTGTGATAAAAATTTTTCAGTCATTATTGCACGAGTTCAGAGAAGGAATAGATTATGTTTTAAAAAGACAGACATTTTGAAACGAAAGTCAAAGCTTGAAATGGAAGACCTCACAAAATCACACCCACAAAAAGCAAATAACAAATCTACAGATGAAGATATTATAAAAATGTTAGCCTTCTTTTCTAGCAACGCCGATTTATGGATATTCATAAATGAATTATTGATATCAATTAATCATTTATTGGTATCTATTAATCATTAATAAGTGTTGTTCAGTTCAAAATGTAGTAAATGCTTACAGAATCCAAAGAATCACCAGAGTTCACTCAATATTTTTTTCTGTACCAGTTGTTTATAAATATTTGTTAGTTTATTGCGAAGTGTTCCGTCTTGTTTATTGATTTTTTTTTGTAACTTTTCGGTTTCCCCCCTGTTCACTTGATATTACGATAGAACATCCTTATTTGGTTTTTGTCGGAAGTTTCCTTATATATAAAAAAGAACGAAGTCAAATATGTTAAAAATACTTATAAGTTTTGTTTAGAAATGATTAATTGAGATTTTGTTTGTTCACGGCTTTATCCGTCTGTTGCAATCTGTATTTCATAATTAAAATCGGGTATTAATCGAGCCATTAAGTGTAATCTAAGGCCCGTAACTCAAGACGTCAGGAAGTTGTTTGTAAAAAAGCAGGGCATTACTATATTATTAACAGTTAATTTCCATATCTTTGTGATATGCAAACTGATTTAAATATAAGTAAGGTAATGAAAAATACAAGTAAAACTCCGCAGATCATTTGACGGCTGTGAGATTTCAGTATTAAAAATCTAATTAAACGTTGTTATAGTTGTTCTCTTTTGAAAACATTATTTTTGTTCTCTGGATTTGTTTACAAAAATTCACCTCCAAAATGCAGCATATCCCGCTTATCAACACAAATCAAATCTATAACTTAACCATATTACTGATCAGTTATCTAAATGTGCACCATATACTGAAACTCATGGGCGGTATTCCTATATTTTATGCACGAAAATTGAATATCCATTATATTGGATTGCCCGGATGAAAATACAAGTTCTTTTTCTAAAACGGTCTTATAAGAATATACTTTTCTCTTTGATCACATATATACTTATGTACAATACAAAATAGACACATTAATATTTCTCATGACCACTAAGTAGATCTTATGAGATAACAATGATTTATATATGTACAAACTCCATTTTTAGATAATAAAAGATCAATAATATGGTGACTGAATTTTATATTATAAGGGACATTTTTAGAAATAAAAAATACAGTATGTTGCCAGAAGATATGATAATTCGTGCTAGAGACATAGCAGTATAATGCAAAAAAATTAAGTTAAATTTTGCCATGCAGAATTAACCACAATGGGCATACTTAAAAACATGGGATGGACGTGAGGGAACAAAATTTAATGTACTAAGAATAAAATTCTTCCTAAATGTTCAATAACCAGAACAAAAATTGTCATCACAACAAATTTCTTCTTGCACATTTTTTCTATAAATGCATTTAATTAACAGTTCAAGTTTATTAACTAACATTCTTTCATTAAACACTCTAAATTAAAGATAGATATACCAAATATGATTTGACGTTTAGAAGAACACTGAGTTTTGGATATTCTTCGGAAGGCATGTGTCGCCTGCGCCCACATATTGGCAAGGAATATTGGCACACAGGAAGTGGACGTGCAACGGGTTTGAAATTGTCTTACGTGATACAGTGATCACCATACTGAATATCTGTGCCAAACATTAGGAAACTATTCTGCGTGGTTACAGGGTTAAATGTGATAAAAATTTTCTAACAAGGAAAAATAGTTGAAGTCTTGGAATACAGGAAGTGGAAATATAGCCAACTTTAAATTGCCTAACACGATACATTTCACCATACCAAAGGTAATCTGCATGGTTGCTGAACAAATGTGACAGAAATACTCCAACATGAGAAAATGGTCGTATAGTATCGGCTTACAGGAAATGGGAATGCAACCGCCTTTTAACTACCTTTCACAATACTCTTTACCATACAAAAGGTCTGTGCAAAATATCACGAAGTTAGCTAACATTCATGGTTGCTGAGAAAAATGTGACAGAAATTTTCCAACATGAGAAAATATTCGAAGTCTCGGCAAACAGGAATTGGAAATGCGACCGACTGGAAACTGCTTTACACGATACACTTCAGCATAACATAGGTCTGTGCCAAATATCAGGAAGCTTACCTGCATGGTTGGTGACAAAAATGAAAGAAATTTTCCAACATGTGAAAAAGTCTTAGTCTCGGCAAACAAAAAGTGGAAATGCGACCGACTTGAAACTGCCTAACACGATATCTGTGCCAAACATCTGGAAGCTAACTTGCATAAATGCTGAGCAAAAAAATGACAGAAATTTATAGTCACGCAAGACGACGCAGGAAGACGCAAGAGTTTTATATGTCGCTCTGCGAAACGCAGGCGACACAATAATATGCATGAATATAATCTTGTTTGAAATTTGAAACTCGTCCCATTTATACATGTATAAGCTATATACAAAAATAAAAATAATATTACCTTACAAATGTGTTCATCAGTGAAACCATGGACGCCAGATATTTACTTAATAGAGAATTTTTTAAGATAATCATAGATATATTCAAGGATGTACGATGTGCAGGTGTTAATACATGGCGACCAAGATAATGTTTTTCTATATATTCTTATGGCAGTTTAATTGTCAAAAACAAGGAGACATCAATATGCTTATTCTTTAGAATGTAAAAGAAAGACATGCCCATAAAAATCGTCACATGCTCTGTTTAATCTAAAGCAAGGATACGCTTATTTCTGAAAATGACATACTGATATTCTCTTTATTTTGCAAAACAATGAAATGCTTATATCTGATTTGTAGGACATACTCATATGATCTTCAGATTGCGACATACGGGTGTTCTCACTTGTTCATGAATGTAAAAGTTACATACTTATAATATGTTCTTAAGAATGTGAAACAAGTATACATAATCATAAATGCTCTTTTGTGTTGTACTCATCTTTATACTATTAATAATTGATATAATGTAAGAAATGTAAATCCATGTATAATTGTGTCCACCATGAAAAGTGTCCGGAAGATAGCTTGGTTGAATGGTGCTTAACTTCCAGCGGCAAATATATCATGCATATTCAGAATGAGAGCATATTATGAATGAGTGATGAATGAATCCTGCTTTGTACTAGACAGGATTTTTAACGTGCTAGCTCACGAAAGCAACAGTCTGAAGACATGCCACTTTACCTAGACACATTATTCACTCTGGGCTGACCCGGCTTTGCTCTTATCCCTAAATGATGTGTGCTTAGATAAGAAGCCACAAATACCAGTTTTAATGTCTTTGGTTTGACCCGGCCGAGAATCGAATCCACGACTTTCCGCTCACGAGGCGACCACGCTAACCATTACACCACCGAGGCGGTTGTCCTGAAGAAAATAATTCTCTTTGATAAAGTTCGAGGATGGAATAAAACATATTGATGTTTATGAAAATTTTGTCCTCTAAGTTTTTCTAAAAAATAAATAATAGGAAGGATCTTAGGATATCTTTTGGCTAACACCTATACCATTTTAATTTAATCCAATCATAATTAGATTAATAAAAAATATACATAACGGTTTTAATCAAGTAAGTGTGTTTTCATTTTTCCAGTCATTTATTATTGAAGACTACACTATTTGGGTCATTTATAAATGTAGCAAACACAAGACGCATTTTCTACATTAATTCAGCATAATTTTAGGCTTCATTGGAATTAAGTTGATTTTTTTTGTGGCAATGTCAACTACCCCTAATTACGTACCTTCCCATGTTTATTATTATAGATTTATTTCGGGTTCTGATTTTTGTGCTTATTACTTGTCTTTGTATCTTTAACCGGATTTCTAACAGTTTGACCTCGAGCAAAGCTTAAATATTGTCAATCAACACAAATACCTACAAGTGCATTAAAGTCGAATACACCATACGTCACGAGCCCCATTCCGGAAATATGTTGGTTCCTGACTATTCCGGAAATATGTTGGTTCCTGACTTGCAATATATTGAAAAATATATTGTTATGATTGAGTAAATATAAATTCAAAAAATTGCATGAGGAAGCGAGAGAAGACCAAAGTGTTTATTTTTTTATTTAGATTTAAAAAATTAACAGGGTTGTTAAGGCGCCAAATTTCCGTTTCTTGATTAGACTTTGGCTTCTACGTATGGCTTTTACATTTGATAGTAGTCAGAACATTACAACTTGTTTTTGTTGGTACATAAAATCTTTCACAGATATTAACAAATATGGCATTGCATTCATCTTTTCTTTCCTGACATTAATTGACAACACAGTATTAAATCCTCGGACATACTTTTGTTTATGACATATCGTTTTCAGGTTTGATGTTTTGTCACACCACTGTCCAAGATTAGGAGAGGGTTGAGCTCTCAAAAACCGGTTCAACCCCGCCGAACAACTATGTGCATGTCCCAAGAACCTGTCCAGGAACTTGTATTCCAGTGTTTGTTGTTTTTTAATTTGTCATTTATTTTATTTGTTCATCCTTTTTTCAATAGATTAGGTCGATTATCGTGTTTTATGAATAGGTCACATTTTGTATTTTGGGGCCTTTTACATTTTCCGTTATGGTATGGACTCTGGTTCATTATTGAAGGTCGTGATACGACCTGTAGAAGTTTAAATAAGACTGTCATTTGGTAGATGGCTGTCTCATGAACGATCGTGCCACATCTCCTATTTTTATATATTCATCATGAATATCATCCTGAGCTTTTTTATTAACTGCGAGCATTCTTTAGAGAGATATCTTCCTTTTGTATGTAATTTTGGTTAGTATATTTATTTTGATTTCAGATACTCCCTTATCGGAATGGGTAAAAATGTGTTTGATTTTTATAATTCGTTTTTTCCTTTGACTACTATTTTGTGTGCGGAATCTAATTAAACTAGTTAAACACCACCACATATCTCATGTTCTTGTGCCAAGTCAGGTATTGTGGGCATAGGTTTGTCTTATCGTTCTGCAGATTTTTGATAATATTCAGGCAAAAAGAAGTATCATTATTTTACGAATATATACATGTATTACGAATACACGTTTTATTTATTTGGGATGAATTATAACTTTTAACAAGCAGCGGTATTCCTCCCTTGTTAAAGGCCGTGTGCAGACCTCTGGAGTTGAAAATATCCTCGGTATTACTCGTTGTTGGAGTGCGGTCTCTCCGAAATTTCCCTTCATCTCTTTTTATTTTCAGATATTGCAGAATCGTAGAAATGGTAAACGTTTTCTGTCTCTTTAAGACATCGCTATATCTTCATTGTTTAGTCCGATACATTCTGCAATTCCTGAACTAACCCTCGTTTTCATTGCCTGTGTTGCTCGGGCGTTATTCAAGCTTTAATTTAGTTGTATATTTAGTGTTTGTGAATTATGTTTCTTGTTCATTACACTTTTGTCGGTCTTCTAATTAAACGATTGGTATCTTCAAATTCTTCATGCATACTCAAATATCCCAGAGCTTCTAGTGTTCAACCTACTGAGCGCCGATTGTAAAAACGTCAATATTTACTTTATAATGCAGATATAGACGACATAATAATTCGGTTAAAATATATTTGATATAAAATGTAATCATTGCGAAAAAATCTAACTCATGACGAGATAATAATATACAATAAATTCATCTTAACCTATAAACCATGGTCAAGTATAATGAAAAGAAACCATCCACCTTTTTGATTATAATGCGAATACGAAGAGAACTCTTGGTGTTGACCACTGCACACGTATCCATTGCCAATGACCTTAACATACATACTAATATCTGAAATTTATCGTGTACAGTCAAAAGTGAAATTTGGATATAGGGGACATACGATAATCTATATGCAAGTTATCAATAATATTATCATATACTTTCGGTCAGCAGTTACGTGTATGTTTTAGTTAAGGTTGCAGTTTAGTACTGACTTCGCATAATGTACATGTATTTTATCAAGGTTGAACCACTCGAAGCACTGACAACAGATTGCATAACAATGACAAATTGTTATATTCACTTAAAGTGTTTGTTATTTATAAATCATCTAGCTCGTTCAAATATAACTTGTTTTAACAGAAATTGTAAATTCCTAAAAGGAAAAGGATACATTATTCTTTTATATTTATGAAAATATTTCAGGACGTTGCAGCAGACGGCTGCTGGAACCAAATGTTTTGTATTTGATACGATGAAATTTTGTGTCTCATGTTGGAATCATGCGTATTCCAAAATGGCAATCGCTGTAACTAACAGATTTATTTTTTAACAAATCAAATTATTAATGTTTTTATTGTTTCATGAGAAGGTTTACTTATATCATTGGTATTCCCTAATGTTGAAAATTAGTATTTTATATGTCAAGGTTTTCTTAAACATTATACTTCGGCTTTCTTCAACAGGAGAAAAACGCAAATATAAAACTTAAGTTTCATATTCAAACGTCTCTCGCACAACTGGCGTTTCCTTTTACAATGTTTTACTTTCGTTTTGCCGGTGGTTTGTTTTGTATTTCATTTTACTGATTCCCAGTCTATAATTACTGGTTTAGCAGTTTTTCAGTCTAGTTCCATCCGATTTTCATGATTGGATATGATTGTTCTACCATTGTGTCTTGGGCTAGTAATTTAGTATTTGTCTCATTGGTACGGAATGTTTTGAGTGTAGTTTGAGAACTGTTAGTCAAAAAGGACTTTCTACAAGGCAACAATAGCAACACATTGCAATAATACAAAGACCAAGCTGTGTAAACCATCACCAATAAAAAAAATGTCAAGGAGACCCCAGCACATCTCAACCAGAAGTTGCTGAATGTTTAAACTTCTATATATCTCCATAGGGCCTTCAACAAGGTCTGAATCACATTCCCTGTGACGAGCTTTTAAACATTTATTATATATTAGGATTCATCAGAAAAGGTAAATAGACAAAATAACCATTCGGCTTTTGTAAAGAATGAGTTGATTGATTGATTGGTTGATTGAAACTTAATGTCAACCGGTAAAAATTTCATGCATATTCAGGACGAGAACATGTTATCAAACAATACATCCGTAATGGGGTGGACTGGGGGTCGGGCTGGAGAGTTTTCTAGCAACAGGATGCCAAATTGGGACTGTTTGGGTAGGAACGGGAAATTTAGCCTCAGCAACTGGCCAACTACATCCACTCATTACGAATTGTTGCAAATTGTTCTTTAACGTGCTGAGAGTGTGTACAGAATGGGAAAAACTTCCAAACAATATTTCCCCCGAGGGCGGCCGGGGTATAGAAATAGGCCGTTCGGTTTCTCTGCCTGCAGGTAGAACCCCTGCTAAAAGGGCGTCAGTTAGTTTGAGCGGGATGTATAAATACTTGAACTCCCCTTCTCAAAGGTTGTGCCGGGGAAAGAATAGGCACTAGGTATCTCCGT
>JAULBM010052902.1:0-10487 GCA_032357055.1 Geukensia granosissima
AATGCATTTTTTGTAAGTTTCAAGCGATATGAACGACAGTGACTCCGCACATTTTTAGCATGAAGCGCTTCCGCGCTTAATGCAAAATGTGCTTCGTCACTGTCGTTCATATCGCTTGAAACTTACAATAAATGCATTTAATTCTATATTAAACTTGTTTCACCTTTTAAATATTAAAAAATACTGTGGGATTTATTCATTTCCCCATAGAAAAACAGCTAAACAATGACTACGCATTACTTTATTTGTCATACAAATTGCAATAATAAGCAACAAATTTTACCAGGATCCTCACCATATTTGCAGATTTGACAGAAAAATCTGACTTCTCTTCCATCATGTGCATACATCTTTCAATATGACAGTAAAACCTATTTGGATCCTACAAAAGCTTGCATAGCAATTATTGTTCAAAAGATGCATTCAAAATTGAAATAGTTTGGATAAAATAAGTTTTCAATTTCTCAAACATTGAATTTGACACTATTCATTTAAATTAAGTGACGTCTGTTTTTCAGGCTATTGAACTGTTTCAACACAGAAGGATTTCATTTCACTTGAGTTCCAATTAAACAGAGATTACAAAGTATCTGTGATACAGCTTGTGCTCACCATTGATGTTTCAATATGGACACATATGGAAAAAGAGATATGAACTGTGTAATACCAGTGGATTATTTGTGGGAATGCAGTTCATTGTAGGAGAATTATAATCAAAGAACACATAATCTGATCGACAACTATTAACTTCTTCATAGGTTTTGTCAATTATAAAGAACATTTTCTCTTATTAACGGCAATTGTAGTTATAATAAAACATATAAAAATTTACTCGTGTTTAATTAGAACAAATACTTATTATGAACTTTTACAAAAAAATAGACTGTTACTACTGGCACTAACTACGGATAACCAGTTTCATACAGTTTGCTCCACTATAAGTTGTTAATATTGTTTTTTTATTGCTAATTTTCCACTTTTTAATAAAATTGGTTGCTGCATAATAAATTTTTACATAGGGTAATTTATTTGATCCAGCTGGATAAAATTTTTTTCATACTTATCACAATTAGAAGTTTATCCCACCTAATTGATGTCCATGTTTTAAATTATCACTAAAGAACTGTCGTTATGAATTAATGTTTACAGAGACAGGTTTTGAACGAAACATCATGTATTATTAGTGTAAACATATTTTATTTTGAAATATGAAAATTAAGACAATACAGTATATTACAAAAATAAAGGATTCAAAAACAAGATAAATAGCTTATATCAATCTGTTTCCTAATGAAAAATGACAAATAAATTACACAGCAAAAACACATGCTTTTGATTTCACAATAAATAGTATTCAAAATAAAACAAATATCAATAATATGGAGAACAATATAAACTATAAGATGAAATTGTGACATTCCGTACAATAAATTAGTTCAGTCATGTATTATTAATTTACCTACACAAAAATTATCATTGAATATTACCCTTAATAACTATATATATTGTACAGGTCTATGCTAACTTTTTATTACATAATTTTTGTACTATTGAAATAGTAATAAAAAAAATATCTTGTCGCCTTTGAAGGGTTGTGGACTATATTTGATGTTAAAAGTCAATTAAAAACAGATTTGTAAGACTTTTTTGTGTAGATATTTCAGGAATTTTACATTTTTTTACATTTATATGTTTATGCAATGGAGTTAACAATGGCCATAGCCATATTCCTTTACAATTAAATATACTTACAAGTACAGAAATGAAAAAAATTCACAATGTCTGCTTATGTAAATAACCTTCAGATTTTTTTTGTAAAATTTTGTCTTTTGCTGGACATTCATAATTTCCTACAAAATGTAAGACTGATACTTTGATTAAAGTAGTCCAAGTATGGGTGCAGATATCTAACATGTAAACATTAACTTTCCATATTTTATAATCAGTATTTTTATTTCTTCATATTTCTGTGAATCATCAGATACAAACTGAGACAGATTGGATCATGGTCTTTGGACATACTATGTTTTTATTGTCTGTCATTACACCACTCATTTTTCAGATTTTTGTCTGCAAGTATAATGATATTCAGTAAGTTTTTTAATGTGAAAGTACATGTAAGTTCAGGTTTCATTTTTATTCACTCATTTTTATACAAAAAATAATTTTGCTGCTGTATTATGTAATTGGTCTGTGGTTGATGTGGAAGGTTTCTTTTTATAACTTCAGATTTAGAAGAGTGATCCTTTTGATACTTTACCACAGTAATCCCCCATTTAAATGACAATTTAGGATATGTTTTGGATAATGTAAAACTGCCTTTTTTTTATAAAGGACCAAATGGGCATTTCCTTTATATTTTTATTTAAGGTATCCATTGCTTATTGGAATTTGATTGGATTTCTTTTTTTTTTGCATTCTCCATGAGGAAACATAGTGCTACTGTGCCATAATCAATATCTTTCTGGGGCCTAAAAATGGACATGGCCTAGTTTTGAAAATTATGAGATAACTGTATTGTATTTTAAGCTTTGAGAACTAAATTGTGGATTTTACTGTCGCAAATTGAGTTTACCTGGCAACCCGTAGCGGAGCCATGTAAATGGATATTTGTGACAGTAAAATTAAGATTTACATCCGAAAAGCTTAAAATACAATAAAGTTATCTCCATTCAAATGCAATTGTAATTCAAAACCTTTCATTTATATTAAATAAAAGGTGAAAAAAAAAATTCTGCAAAACGTTGTGGACCTTTCCCCCTGATAAACGTCATAGAAACAACAAGAACTCACATGAACGCTTCCTTTTTGAAATGTGAACAAGGGGTGTTTATAGGCTTCGTCTTCGCTTTAAATTTAGATAATATTGTTCTTAAGTAAGTTTTTTGTGAGATAAAGATCCCTAACAAATAATAGTTAAGCAAATCTTGTCACAATGAAACGAATATAAATACAAAAGACAACATGAAAGACAAAGTCCAAATATCACAAAGAGGGTGAATCCCATCTTTTCTAGATCTCGTCACAGACATATAAAATATTTTGTGTATTTTATTGCATTTTACAAGCAATAAATCTATTGTTCCAATATTTTATTTATCGGAAACAGCAGAGTAAATAGGAACCAAACTTTGATAGAATGATCCTCTACCAAAGTTGTATCTAGCATGCACACTGACCAATCAAGATGGTCATAACAGCTGGACTAAGTATCAAAGGAATCTGTGGAAATTTACTCAAAAATCTTCTTGTCGGAAACTGCTGAGCCAGTTGGAACCAAACTTCTGTGGATTGGTCCTTATGTAACCCTACACCATAATTGTATCTGGCTCTCCTACTGACCAACATGACAGCAGCCAAAGCCAAATTAAGTTGAACGTTGGACCTATGGGAAATTCACTTACAAATCTTCGTGACTTAAACTGCACTCTTTTATTCTATCACAGTTTGGTTCCAATTGACTTTGCAGACGTAGTGTAGTCGACATCTAGCAAAGAATTCCGATTAAACCGGTGCTAGGGGCCGTATTGAACTTGCTGTGAGGTGCGAGTTTGTACTCCGTGTTGAAGGCTGTGACTTTGAGATGAAGAACGGCAATCAAAACGCTGTTCCTTTGCTTGGAATTTACTTGTATATACATGTATATGAGTTTTTGTGTCATGAATATTTACACAATATCCCCCTTTTTCTATGAAACTTAAAATCTTGTCAGAATCTGCTGAACCAATTTAATTGTAATGTTGTAAGAATGATCAGTGTATGGTCGTCTACCAATCATGCTGCAGGAATGATAGCTGGATGTTGATCTACCAAATTTCTGAATCTTTTGTAGATGGTAAGTTGCAATTTAACACAGGATCCGATGAAAAATTTCCTTGAAGATCTGTTTGAAATAACCCTGTTGTTTGGAAACAAATTAATGTAAAATAGTCCTTTGGCATTGCACTTATGCATTTTAGCTATTGTCCTCTGCTAGACAATTTGCTTTAGCTGAAATATTTAATAAATTGAACATTTGACCATATATTTAATATCTTGAAAAACTACAATAGATGCAGAAGCTATAAAACACAATAAATGTTCAGAAAGACAAGATATAAAGTCAATCGTGTTCTTACAGTTTACATGCATCTTCCTTCTGTTTAGATATGTACTTATTATGACATACAGGTAGAGCGATACAGGCTCTTAGGCGCGAGCCCCTATTTATATATTGAAGGGTCTAAAAAGTGATTTTGTAGACTGAGAAAAGTTTTCAAAACGACATTTTCTCGAACAATTTTG
Organism: Geukensia granosissima; assembly: GCA_032357055.1. Lineage (NCBI taxonomy): Eukaryota > Metazoa > Mollusca > Bivalvia > Mytilida > Mytilidae > Geukensia > Geukensia granosissima. The sequence goes on from JAULBM010052902.1 coordinate 4,285, forward strand.
TAATCCAAAAGTGGTTAAAGGGTCCAAAAATTCATCTCAATAAACTTATCCGTTAAGGATATCGGCACAGCATAATTATTGAACCTTTAAATATGGTTTTTAATGGGACTTATATTGACTTTCTCGTTAATAGCTTAATACGGAACTAAGCGGTTTATTTATGTTATAACATTGTCTACTACCTGTCTATATATATATATTTTTTTATAATATTCACCTTTTTTTTCAATAGATTAGGTCGATTGTCGTGTTTTATGAATAGTTTCACATTTTGTATTTTGGGGGCCTTTTACAGCTTCCAAGATGGTATGGGCTCCGGTTAATTATTGAAGACCATAATAAGACCTGTAGAAGTTTAAATTTTATTGTAATTTGGTGGATGGCTGTCTCATGGACAATCATGCAGCATCTCCTCTTTTCATATATCTTGCACTGAGAGCTGAAAACGTCAACGTAATTTTTTTATTTCACCGTTTTCTTGATGAATGTGGTCAAAGTGGCCAAAATGGAAATATCGAAGGGTATTGAGATTTTTTTATCTGATTTTGATGGTGTTTGTTATAAATGAGCAAAAATGTAATTTCAAGTATATGAACATTTTTAAATGATGCTATACATATTTTAGGGACAAATAAGGCTAATCGGTTGTTAGATCATCTGTCAATCAGCATGTTAATATGTCCATCAAATAAGGATGTTTGTCGTATTACAGGGTTCATTTACCACAGCCCTCATTTGTTAGATGTGCTGCGGTCATATCTTGTTGCGGTGTTACTGTGGTGTAAAGATTGCCAACGAATAAAGGAAACTATATGTGCAAACACCTATTTGAACTACAGTGTTTGAACTTGGTCCAAAAAAACTTTGGTTGTGCGATGTAGACATGTCAACAGTATACAAAATAATTTTAAAGTGATATTAATTCTTTGCTATTCTTACATCGTACCCAAATATCTGAAACATGCATCTTACATGTAATATTTAAGGCATAAATTGTAGAACTTGCATTTCTTTCTCATAATTCATGTAATTTCTTAATATGAACATGGACAAAACTCCCGAATGCATGGCAAATTGCTCACAGTTTTATGTCTTTTTCCCCCAAATGCATCTACGCATTGTATAGATAAAAACTCTGATAGTATATTATATATGTCAGGGTTAAGGAGTTTACATGTACGAGAGGCCCCATATTTTGCCCAAATTTTTAAGTTTTTAACCTAATAATAAGTTGATATGAAAATGCTGTTTAATAACAGTCTTTTAATAATTCATAACTAATTCATACAGAATTTTTATCATTTCGACAAAACGACCTGGCAAATTTGACTATTTCAACAAGAATTTGGCATTTCTGTAAAAATACTAAATTTTTGGAAATATTTGGTTCAAAATAGGTATATGAGCGCACAAAAACATCACGGAGATATCTAAACTTAACATTTTGTTCTTGATAGATCTTTTATTGTGCAAAGTTTGGTTCTGATGTTTTGTGCGATCCTTATTAAAATCGACAAAATTGTATCAATTGTTGTATCAAATAAAGTAATTTCTTATTTTTGTACATTTTAAGCAATTTATATGTGTCATTTGACCGTTTTAGAACCGATTAAACTGTTGAATTTTCTTTTCATATACATTTTTAATATAAACGATATAGAATAGTAGAAATTAGCCACTTTTCATTTTCAAGCCTAATTCTTTGATCAAAAATTTATGCTTCAGACAGAAATCTCTTTAAAGAATGTTTGCGAATTGTACTGATTAAGATGCTTGCGATCTTCGCTAGCCCCTCTCGTGGGGGACTGTGAGCGAATCCCTTGGCTATCGAAGATGAATGCTTGCATGTAATTGATGGTCTTACTCAGCCATTTAGCAACTTAGGAGATCAAAACTTGCACGTTAGCATTAATTGAGGTAAAGCTTAACTCTATCACGAATGTCTCAGTGGAAGTTAAGTTCTGGGATTAGAATATTAGAACGTACCAAGTACCCAACAAAATTTGTTTCTCTTTAGCAAAATAAGTTTATCATCTGGCGAAGCAAATAATAATAAATAAAACAATAATTTTAGTTTTTTCTTAAGCAAATTAACCCCGGAAGCAAAACCTTTATTATAACGTCCAACTTCCTAGATACCATTGTGCAGTCTAAATAACGTCAAGGTAACGACTCCATTGCCTCTTTTGGTGATCGCGAGTATAGTACGCCTTTTAGCGTGTATTATACTACCATAAAAGATGTTGCGGAAAGCGGTGTTAAAGAGGGAGTTCCATAAAAGTAGGAAGCTCAGGTATTAACTCAATCAATATTTGCTTGATTTTTTTTTAGGCTTGCCGAGACCAAAGAAAATAAAATAATATATTGTATGATATTTTTGTCTATTTTTTTCAAAACCGAGTACAAGAACAATGCCTTTATTCTACTGTTTAATATTATGTATTTTAATGTAAAATTTCAGAAGTGATGATGAGATTGATAATGCTGAAATTCTTGAATGGAATAAAAAGAAAAATGGTAAGTTGCAAGTATTATACATGATTTAAAGTGAAAACAACTGTAACACTAGTTGTGCTAAAACGGCGTTGAAAGAAGTTTAAACTTTACCCTATGACTTTCCAGTGATGGGACAACTCCTTATATATATAATTGGTTTTTGAAGTGCCGCAAAAATGAGTTTGATTTAACAGACTACGGATTAATAAAGCAGTTTATCAATCAAGAACAGTTGGTCAATTTTCAAAATTAAGTCTTCATAAATAAAACAAAAATTCCACGTTTTTCAAAAGTGAATTAAAAAAGATGATTGATTGAAAATGGCTTATCGTCTAGCGGAATAACTAATAGCCATTCATGTTCATGAAGAAAACAAGAACAAAAATTAAAATAGGTTTTGGGGGTTGGGGATGGGTTTATCAGCCAGTCAAATTTGTCGCATGTAATTAGGCCTGTTGGTTTTGAGGCGTGATTTTAGCATCTGCAAATGACCACAAATGGACCCTCATAACAAGTTATTATAAACGGTTTTTAATGTGATGAGAATGTTACATTTCTGTTAATGCGGGAGTGGCTCTCAACTTTCCCCAAAAGGGGGTTAATTGGGAATTATCATATTCCGCTAAACCAAGTAGGAGTCCTTATTCCTGGAAGAGAAATTTTAATCCAACCGCTCTTTGGGCTTAAGAAAATGTGATATGAGGAAGTAACACCCTCCCCCACATACTTGTTCGTTCGAATTTGTGTAGTGGTTTTGAAAAATTGTGGTTGCATGATTTATTTTATTGCTGTCGTTACCGTTTTTCTCGTTCGATAACTCCAGTAAACCATTTTTTTTTTAAATGTAACATGTAAATGTTGAAACCAACAATGGAAGCCTGGAATTGTTTTATGGTCTATATGCTCCATAAAGGCAAATGCATTCTATATGCTTTAAAAGCATTCTGTACCTATCCCCTCCGAAAGTGCTCGATCAGTTAAAAGCATAATTCATTGGATTACTTGGTGTCACTTTCTTTGACTTTTTCCTAGATTGTCCCCTGTTAATTGTCTTTCTTGCATATATTTAATTTTCTTTCTTTTAAACTTTATCAAAATTTGCTCACTAAGCAAGATGACTGTCTGACATGTAGTCAAATTTTACGTAAAAGGTCCCAGTAAATGTTCCTTTAGATCTTGGCAACCGGGCCAATGAAAAGCAACCTCGAATATTCACGGGTGGTTATTTTCCTGAATTTTATCCGATAAACCAAGACGCTGGTATTTTAACAAAGGGAAAATCACCCACGCGTGTTTGACCAACTTTATCATTTTAACCATACTTCCTGTTCTAAATGACGTCAAACATCAGTGTCAAGGAACTGTCCAGGGGTCTGACAGATTTGGACAGCTCAGTGGATTTTTGTTGTCTCGACCTAGAACAGTTTCTGTCAGAATCAGTCAGAGGGCTGGCCAGAAACTGTCCAGACCCAGGACAGCCTCTGTCAGAATCTGTCAGGATTTCTGTTCTAACTGCTGCCATAGAACAGAAATTCTGACAGATTTTTTAGAGAGGTTAGATGTGATCGGAACTGTATTTAGGTGAATAAAATACTTTTATGCAATTTTCAGTGATGAAACCTGCAAAACGACCTAAAATAGCATATTCGCCTAAAGTTGAAAGCCACACTGATGAGAACATGAATGAAAGACATCTTCGATTTTGTGATGTTGGTCGGTATTGTGATTTAAGAACTCTAGATCAAAATATTGTCAAACAAGAGGTCATTGATGCGTGGGAGAAGGCTATGGCCGCTGAAGAAGAGTATGATGATTGGGAAAGCTATCTGAAGAGATTGGAGGAGGCTTCGGTTCCGGAGTATGGAGCAAAAATGGAGGAGTAAGTAACTGTAATTTTATTTCCAGACATTATTCCTGGCAAAACGATCTACCAATAGATAACTTGGTCACCAATTCTTCGTGTCCTGGTGACCAATTACTTAGGCCTGGAAGATAGATATGAACTTGTTTATTCACGCGGCTCAAAGGTCATTTAAAATTTTGTTATCCGTTTACATCCGACCAGAGAAACTTTACACTATGAAGGTCGCTTATCTGTTTCGAACAACTCAAATGGAATTGGCCAAATGAGCTCAAACTTGATATTAGCACCCATTAGGGGTTTATTGACAAACTTGTTCATACAAGAAAGCCAATTGGAAAATGTTTCTGATAGGTTAATTTAATATATTAAGCCGAACAGACCCAAAACGTTATTGGATGCATCGGTTGATGGTCAGTTCTGGTTTCTTATTTACTGATATAAAAATGACCTGAAACTTATATATAAATATAACATTTGTGGCAAAACATTTATAATGTTTTCTCGTTTCACTGTGATCAGACAACCAAGATACCGCTATGTTTGTTTCTGGTTTTTGGTTGCCCTTATCAATCATTAAAATAAACCGAAACTTGATAAATACCACCAGTTGGGGTTTTTTATTTAGTTTTCTGTCCAGACATGTGTGTTTTGGCTTGTTTCTTGAGGAGCTCTTCTGTTTTCTCTCACTTATGATTTAACATATTAAAATATATAATTTCTAAAACTATTTTAACTTTGTTTTATTTGAGTTTTTTTAAATTTTTGGTTCCCATTGATATGAAATAATTCGATGAAATCAAGAAAGAGACGGATTCATGTGATGTCCTTGTTCAAGATGCGATCCAATGTTTGGTTGAAAGTGACTTTAATATTAGTCGTCCCCCTTAAAGCGGTTAGGTGGACATATAATGGCTTTGGATTTATATTATTAGACCCATTCTTGGTGACTGCATTAAATCTGCAAATGCAATCTCAGATTACAATACAATTTAGCTCTTTTTGAAAATATTGGATTGGCTCTTAAAAGAGCCTTTTGTATCAGTCTAAGGTCTGGTAACTGGAGCTCTTCACTGTTCCATGTAATCTCCATACACTTCTTCATAAGGATCGTAGTCGGATACCTCTTAGATTACAATACAATTTAGCTCTTTTTGAAAATATTGGATTGGCTCTTAAAAGAGCCTTTTGTATAAGTCTAAGAACTGGTAACTGGAGCTCTTCACTGTTCCATGTAATCTCCATACTCTTCTTCATAAGGATCGTAGTCGGGTACCTCCCCAAACAGTTTGTATCTCAGCGCTTCTACTTCTTTTTGTTTCTCTGCTGTGTATTGGTAGTACATGTTGATGATGCCTTCCAAGACAACTATCTTCATGCGCAGTGGATACCTGAAACTTCTGTTGTTGACGGCGACAGCCTGTTGGTATCTGTATCTGATGTTGGTCAGTCTGTCGCTCAGCAATAACATCTGTTGACAAGCTCTTTGCGTTTTTTTCTCAGCTTCTTGTAACTTTAAGTAGAGTTTGGTAGAATCCATATTGATTGACTGGAATTCAAGAATTTGCTATGGAATGTTTCGAAGTCGATTTCTGAACACAGAATGAAAAATTATCTTTTTGTCACATAATATATACTCATTAATCCTGTGACACAAAAAATGTTAAGTTGTCATAATGGCATGTGAAAGAACAGACGCTTAAAACTTTGCAGAAAATTGATTGATCATTTTAATCAGTAGTGTCAAAAGGGGGATTCTACACCACCTATCATTTTTCAAGGGGAAATCCTGCATAGGACCCCAATCCCGACTGCCAAAAATGCAAACGGATGGTATTCCTATTGA
>JAULBM010052913.1:0-10487 GCA_032357055.1 Geukensia granosissima
TTAATAACAAATGCATAATTACTGATTTGAACAGAAGGTCCTCCAGCTTTGGTAGCTGAGGTGACCTTTTTTACGAACGTCTTTGTATTTTAAATAATGAATAACGATATCCTTGTCGTTGAGGCGATGGGGTCTTATCCATATTTCAACAATGCATAAAGCTTTAATTATCTTATTACCGTTTTTGAAAAACAATCCTCACAGGGTAAATGTTCTGTATGTGTACTTATGTTCCTAATGGGAATATTCTGAAATAAAGTTTTCATTCAAACAAGAATTCTGTAAAACTCGCGGTAATTTTAACAATTATCTGCTATTAATTTTGCACAAAGGAATTATCTCATAAGAACGATTTGGAAGAAAGTGCATGATATTAAGTGATAAAATGCACCTAAACACCACGTTCATAATGGAATGCCCGTGGCCTAGCCTTAAACGTGAAAGATTGTGCAGTTTATCATCATTTTTTTGGCTATCTACTGGGCATTTTGATTAATCTTAAAAGCCATGTTTTACACTTAAACTATCAGGAAGTACAAATATGAAGCTATATTTACTATTTAGGCCATCCAAAAGGAAAACAGACGGACATTCATTACAAAGAGAAAGAGATTCAGTTTTGGATGAGATTTGATGAAGTGTACCCTGTTCCCACATGTTCTGCATTTATTGGGGTAAATATTGTCAATGGTATAAATTCAAATTTCAAATTTTATTTAAAACCTTTTCCTCTGCTTTATGTGAATAGGTATGCTGTGGTTATAGTATATCATATTTTCCCTATAGAAGTTGTTCTGAAAATATATAATATAATGCACACATCTTGAGTGCAAATGCATTGCCAAGAATTTTTAAATTTTGAAATAGGAATGTACCTTGCGTTTCAATAAGAATATGGATGTTATATGTTATTCCAGAGTAATGCAACTCAGTCTTTTTGAATTTTTGTGTTTTTTTACCATAATTTAATTTATCTCAAATATTATATATATTTGTATTCCAAACCAATAACAACATTTTTGAACACTCAAAGAAATTCACATATTTATTCACAAATCGTGCAAGATTCTTCGTAGGCGCTTCTAAATCATTTTACATTTTTATTTTCAATTTTTTTAAGAAAGTTAACCTTACAGACAAACTGGTGATTAGCGAAGAGCAACAGGGTCCATTTTATGCTGTTAATATTAGTTTGAAATATACCGATCCAAACAAGGACTGCCTTCAGTATATTCTTGATTTGACATGTCACGTTGGAACCAAGAAGATTGTGCAGGAGTTTAAAACCATTCCGGAACTCTGCTTAGAATCACCAGAAAAGCCAGGAGAAAAACATGGTTTGTGGAATTTTATTTGTTTGCCTTTATTTAATGGTGATATAATGATGTCTTTGTCGTCTTTCTGTTGAAAGAGTTGTCTACCCGTGTTGTTGTGAACAAATCGATTTGATTTTAACCATAAAATGTTTCCAAAAAATGAAAAACATGCCCTTCCTTGTATGATGGTTGATCTACTCCCTACTCATTACGGTCAGAGGGTTCACATGGGGTTTTCATTTTTTCTAATTTATTATATTATTTTTTAATACTTAATGTGACTGTATTTCCTGTAAGCACGCAAATAAAATGAACCACATGCCTCATGATCTATCTGCTGTTGGTTTTGATGTAAAATGAGGCCACTTCCTCAAGTTTGCATCTTTTTAATTTTGGTTGTGTCCTTTTCATAAATAGTTTCCTTTGAGAAATGCAACAAAAACTCTCTTAAGCATTTTCTTTGATACCTTTTTAAATTTGACGATTTTACAAAAATATTGTTCATTTATCTTAGAGCTTGCTGTAATTAACCAACCTTTGTGTTATATATTTAATCGTTCTATATATTTAATCATTTGCAATATATTAGAGTTCAAAGGGACCAAAAAATAGGTTCCGACATTCAAAAAATTTCGTATCTGATTTCGATGGGGCATTTTCGTTGGATTCGTCTCATTTATATCTTTAATATCTACATGAGTATATTTGCTCTATTTTAACTGTTTTAAGATAAAATGGTCAAGGTGCCAAGATATACAGTTTCAAAATAATATAGGATTTTTTTCCTATTTTTTCAATGAGAGCATTTAATAATAATTTAATGGGCTTTCTCTGAGTGGTCTCCAGGGCTCTACCCACAGAGCTGATACAGCACGAACTCAGTGTGGCGGATAGGGGAGGCCCTCTCGTTAGGGGGTTGTCAGGTTATAATACGGAAAGCCTGGCCATGGACCATAGAGGTTGACGTGCCTGGAGAGTGCCGCCTCCTTGCACGTAAAAGACCCTTTTTGTAGTTTTCAAAAAAGAGAAGGCTAATGCCACTACAAAAGGCTAAATATTCCGTCCCTACCCATCACTCCCTTTTTTCAGTGGCAGTCAAAAACCGTTGCCATGTTGTGGCCCATTCAACACCTTTTTCGATATTGATAATTGTTGAACTTGTTCCCGTCCTGAATATGTATGAAATATTTGCCACTGGACGTTAAGCATTTAATAAACAATCAATCAATCGATTTGGATGGATTGTTTTTTCTTTTAATTCATATAACCAACTGACTGTTTTACTGTTTTAGAGATGGACAAAAACATTTAAAAAGTAGGCAATGATCCATCGAACTAGATACTTTTTACCTTTTACAAACCTTCTAAGATCACTTTGTTACCGTAGATTTTTACTTTATACCAACAAATTGCCAGAAAAGTTATCGTCTAATTGATGTCCAAACCAAATCCTTTCTTTTTCATTTGGTTTTTGTTTCGTTTTATCTCGGATATAAGTTGTTAATACAACATACAAAATAATATCAATAGAAAAACGAAAATTTGTTGATATTACCAACGTGATAATTACCAGTACACAAGTTAAGACACTCATTAGTGACTGACTGGAAATCGAAGCCAGACAACACTGTCCTTATTGGTATCTCGCGTTTCTATTTGCCTATTTTTATGAAAGTTAACAGCTATGGGAGTGTGGCATTATGTGACATCATTTTGTTGATCTTTCGATTTAACCTCTGTGACAGTAGGTGATAGTGAAACCCCCAGGGACTTTCAGGAAATCCGTAATGTCATAGAATCAGTAGATATAAACAAACCCGTAATACAATTTTTAAATGACGCTTAAAAAAGAAGAATAATACATCTTATAAAAGGAATTCGATGACACTAAAGGGGCAGACAGAAATCTTTACGTCGGAAGACAGACAAGACCTTGGCCAAGCAAATGAATGGAAAGAACCTAGAACACACAACACTAAACCAAAAACTAAAGCTGGAGCAACATGAACCCTTAAAAACCAGAGTTAGTTCAGGTGCTCTGAAGGGTAAGCAACTCCTGTGCCACTAGTGGCACTCGTCGTTTTACTCAGTAGACGACCATATAAGTCATTTTTGAATAACATGAATAGGCTGAATTTTATTATATATGTTTTTCCCAAACGTGGTGAATTACATCTTTTTTTCCAACGTTTCCTATAAATATTCAGTGATTTTGTTGTTCCTGACAATTTAAAATGGGAAATTATTTTTCAATTTTGAAATCAAAATGCCTAAAATTCTGCGATTGGTTTTCAATATTGTAATGTCATTATCAAATTTTTTGAAACATACAGCTATTACTATTTGTACAATTATTAAGTTTAAGATTGTAATACCTTTAATCATGATTATTATTTATGATAAAAAATATTATGTTTTAGATGTAGAAAAACAGTCTGATAAAGACCAGTCTATTGGAGATTTCGGACGTGCAGTTTTTATTGTGGTGACAATCCTGTACGTTGTAGTCATTCCATGTGTTGTTGCGTATGTTAAAAATACAAAAGGCTAGCAACCGTTTCGTTCAAGGATCAAAAACTTCAAATTTTAGCCCATACATATATTATAATGTCTCATTCCGAAGTCGTTAACATTGGCAACACTTTAGTTTTATTACTAACCATTTTAAATATCTGACAAGTTATTCAGTGTGTTACTGGCGATTATAGAAAACATCAGATGATAAAATATATTTTATTCAATCTATAATTGTAAGAGGACATTAAATCTAAAATTGTTAGAGGTAGTTAAATTTGTAATTGTTAGACGAGGTTAAATCTACAATTGTTAGGGTAAACTAAATTTATAATTGTTAGAGGAGGTCAAAGTTTAAACTTAAAATATAGTTTTTAGAGTAAACTATAAATATTTCTCGTAGGATTAAGGAATTCTTTAACGAAACGTGTTTATAAGAAATTATCGGTGAATTTCCAAATATGGAAAAACTTTTGATCTGACCCGGCATTATGTAGATGTATATTATCAATTCATTAGTCATTGAAAGAGCAAATAATACAGAATCCTGTAAAGAATCTCCAATACCAAAAACATAATTTTTTCTTATTTACTTTTCGTTTAAGATTTTATATATTAAATATTTTATTTTTCAACTTTTTTAACATTATACTTAGAGAGAGAGAGAGAGAGAGAGAGAGAGATGGAGAGAGCGAGATTGTATGTGTTCATAGTTGGGACGGTTAGAACATATTTTATAAATATGTAATAACAACTCACATTTTTGCATGTTTTGTTTTCAATTATATAATTAAAATCTGTTTTTGAATGTGTTTGACTATAATTATCAAGTCACATAAGACGTATTTAATTTAGTTGCACGGTCACAGCTCATTAAGATAATATATATTTCCTTTTTGTTAGCTTATCTTGTTACTATACAAAACAAGTCCTTACTCATTTGTTTAAAATTGAAGCATTTTATTTCAGGGTTTGTTTTGCCTATAACAATATGATCATGCAGAATAATTTATGTGAATATATTATGTAGATTGTATCACTTCATTGTCATTTGAAAAAATCAAACAGCATTAAATTGAAGATACAGAATTATCTAAAGAATCTCCAATACCAAATGCATACTTTTACCTATTTACTTTCGTTCAAGATTTCATATATTACATGTTTTATTAATCAACCTGTTTAGTATTATACTTGAGAGAGAGAGAGAGAGAGAGAGAGAGAATTTTTTGTGCTTATAGAGGGACGATTAGAACATATTTATAAATGTGTAATAACAACCGTCTTTCTGCATGTTTTGTCTTCAATTTATGTAATTATTAAAAAGTTTTTTATTTTGTGTTTGCTGACATTCATCAGTTACTGTCAAAATAGTGTTTTATCTAGAAAAGCGAAAACTCAGTGAGAAAATCCAGCTCAAGGTTAAAACTATTGCAAAACACACAATAAAACATCAAACCTACATAACTTATATGATCATAGATTACACGTTCACCACCTAAGAAGGAAGGGATGAAATAAGAAATAAAAAAGATAAGGAATAAATAGAAATCTTTTATTAAGAAAATATACGAAAATACCTACAAATTAGCAATAATCAGCGCATTTGAACATTACTGTTCATGTACTTTTTTTGTTAATAAGTTAAATTTGACCACCAGAAAAGGAGTTTATTGATTGATTGAATGTTGCTTAACGTCAAGTGGCAAGTATTTCATGCATATTCAGGACTAGAGCATATGACTGAATGATGATGATGAACCCTGCTTTGTACTAGACCGACACGCGGAAGGAAGACATGCTACTTTACCCGTTATTCTGACTCTGGGCCGACCAGTCTTTACTCTTACTGCTTAATGCTGCATGCTTAGCGGAGAAGTAGCAAATACCAATTTTAATGTCTTGGTTTGACACGGCCGGGGATCGAACCCACGACCTTCAGCACTCGAGGCGAGCACACTAACCATTACACCACCGAGGCGGTCGAAAAAGGTATTAAGATCCAGCAAAACTATAAGTATCCCATAAGTGTTGGGAATACCAGACTCCTGTCAGAAGTTTGCATTGTGCATTGGCTTTTTGCCATTTTAATGATTTCACATTCATTATTGAAGACCTGTACAATTTGAATAATGTTTGTTACTATGTGGTGCGATCTTTACATTAACTCCAAATGCTTTCTTTCTCATTTCTGAAAATGTTAAAAGATGTGCATTTTAAAAACATCTAACTTAACAAAGATGTAAAGCTGTAAACATTAAAATCATACTTATTCATTATTATAAAGACGATCGAAGGCAGAATGTACTAAAAGTACTTGTAATCTGATTTTTCAAAGAATTGCAAAGCCAATTTGTGACTGACCTAGGGTTAAGGGTACCTCAATGGTTTTATATATTGCCAAAAAAATTGGTAAGTGACCCGGAAACCTTTTTTGGACATTTCTGTAGTTTTTTTCTCATTTCCGTTTTAAGAATTTCATATCTATATTATAATGGATATAGATATAAGAAAGTTGCGATAATGAGTGTTTCAGTTTGGCTGTTTTCGGTACCTTCGTCCACCTAAATATCAATGTCATACATTTTCTGCCATCTTCACGTACGCATGTTTATTTCAAACCCCGGTTTATTTGAAAAATTGTTTTATAAACCATACTTGAAAGGACAAAACAGCAATATCCATATATTTAAAACGACAAAACAACAATATACACCTGAAAAAATGTAGAAAAATGATTCTGAAAATTTCTATGAACTGCTTCAAATTGTTTGTGGAAAAACTTAACTGATGTTTATTTTCAAAACTGTACATTATATATAAAGTCTGAAGAGCAGTTTAACAACATAAAATAATTTGAATATAATGCAAACATATCGCATTGCAATTCCAGAAAACTTTTGCACTTTATTATGGGCTTAGACAGCTTTCATTCATGAATGTCGATTCAGCACTTGGATACAGTTTTTTGTAAACATAGCTAGCCTTTGTAGATTTCTACCGATCAAAGAGCAATTGAAGTTAACGAGATTTTGAATTTACATATTTAAATGAAGCATAAAAACATCTTTACGCTGTGAAATATGCGCTCTGACAGTGCGTTATACTCGATCGTGGTGCGGGGATAGCTGTCGTTTAGACAGCACTTGTATTTTTTCATAATTGTGAAATATGAGTGCGTTTAAAATACACGGTTACCAAGTTTTGTTAATATTTTGAATTTCAATATGCTGGGTACGTATTTCAGGAAGTAACCTCTCGTCAACAGCATTTAAATCCAAATAAAGGAGAGCCGAGGTAAAAAAAATAGAAGAAATAGTCGTATCCAAACTAATGCAAGAAGGAAGCCAAATTTAGAGGAAGGATTTCTACCATGCTTGTGTGTATAATTTCCAGTCGGATTGGGTGAATTCTATTTCGTTTTTGTGATTTGCTTGTTACTACTCTTGTTTTCTTTGACTACTTGTTGGTGGAGGGTTTGGGTCCATTTTTGATAATATTCAGCTAGGAGCAGTATTATTTTACATATACACGTTTTTTATTTGGGTTGATTTAGAGCATTTTACAGGGAGTGACCTTCTGGAGACCTCTAGATTTGTAAATTCGCTGTTTTTTCTTATGGTTGGAATTTGTATCTACGACGTTTAATACATGACTTTCATGTCTTTTACTTTTCATATGGTCTGTTGGCCAGGTGAGCTAAAATAAACCATTAAAAAAAATAGATATTATTGTGATACCGACGACGTTCATTTGGTTCAAAATAATCAATAAACGTTTTCCAGTTTCATATCTCCTGGTTTATCTCTCAAAAAGGTATCCAACGGTGGAATGTTAAGGAATCTTTTGTTGACTGCAAAGTCAAATCGCCATTCATTTAAGTCAATCTCATTACATATATCATTTTCGGTTAACAAATCTCCCTAAAATAAAGATAATATCAGTTTTAAAATTGACATTATTAACAACTCCAATCTATCGTTTCATGCTTTGGATCATTCAAATAAAAAAAAATGCTTCACTGTTTACTTATACAAAGTTCCTGCATCTTATAAAAATCCAATTGAACCCGTGTATTTAGTGTCCTTCGTACTATTATGAAATACTACAGGCAATTCTAACATACACGTAAATTTCAGATGATAGAGTTGTGATGTCAATTTGGGAAGAAAGATATCCTAATACAAGGAGGAGTTGGCATTTCTAAATGATCGAAGTCAGTATTGATGGAGAATCAGAAATGATATAATACTGTTAATAATGATGAATAGAATAAGGAAAAATTACAGAATTAAATAGAACTCACCAGTAACAGTGTAATATTGAAAATAACATGAATAACAGTCTCTAAATATAGTCATACATGTCCTACCACCTGTTGAAACGGTAAATCTCTAATAATCATTTATACAGGAGAAATAAATGAATTTTGAATGAAAGTGACATAATTCCTAGAAACCATTAATGTCAGATAATACAGTGAGATTACTCAAATATATGAAGTAAATTTGACTACATATAAAAACTTCTATACACCATACAGAATCAAGAAATAATTTTTAAAAAAATTTACTCAATGAAGACGATAAATTTCTGCTGTCAGTTTCACAAAATGTCGTAGGTGTAAATTCTGTCGTAGATTATGACGTCACAATGAGTTGCCCTAGAAGATTCTACATTTACGATTAATTTTAGACTTAAGATTTTTTGTAAAAACAAATTCAAAATGGCATCCCTACAATTGATGTAAGCAGCTGAAGTATGTTACAATAAATAAGATCGTATCCCAATAAAAATTTAATTTGCTTCTAATCGTCTAAGTTATTTTCCCACTGTTTCGCATTCTGTGTTCACGGACAAAGGGGTAGAGCCCCGAACATGGAATTTTGACCTACTAAATTAATCATTTGTTATATTTTGAAATACAAAGCAAATTCTAAGTGAAGCTCTAAATTTGAATGATTGTGTTCTATGCTGTTTTTATGTCAGGCGCAACAATAAGAATGGTATCTAACTTTTAAGCCTATGTGGGGTGGCTGAAATGGACTTGGAATAAATCAGAATTGATCAGAATTTAATATACAATATATTAAAGGGAACCTTTGAAACTTTAATATGGTGTATTTTGTTTAATTTTAAACTTTTATGCAAAAACGCTGACTGGCAGATTAGGGAATCGATTATTGTCTATATTGGTCCGCAAGAACAATAGCTATCAAAACTATTAAAGGTCTTAAAAATCATGTAAAATTTAGTTTCTGTACATTCACTTATAAAAAGTTAAAATGACACAAAAACTATTCAATGATCACAGTTCTGTTATGAATCTAGAAATCATTTATTATTATTATTATTATTTTGTGCTTTACCTTCCAAACGAATTATTTGATGAAAGTGAATCATCGTTACATTAATGAACATTAAACACTTAAAAATTGCTTGAAAGATTTTCAACTGACCTATATAAACAGTTTTTTGTTAACCTGATGTTTATTATTTCGATCGCTTCCGACAAAAACGAAAAAAAAATATATGAAAATAAATTTCCAGCTCGCTAAAGATGAAGTATGAATTAGTTTGGCATGGTCTCACTCTTTTAATTAAAACCGTTTATGTGATTTTGTGTTGTTTAAGGATTAAAGAGAAAACTGATTCTTCCATCATTACTCGAATGTTATTACATGACGAACATGCTAAAACTGTTAACGTAAGGTGCAGACATGTACATCCTATGAGAAATTTGTAAACAGTCTAAATGAGAAATGAGTTGTTATCTTTCCATCATTTATTCCATTTCTATTTTGCTTTTTTAAATTAAATGAAGAGATTATAAAACTAAGAGATCTAGATGTGGAATAATGTCCATGAGACAGCCATCCACCAAATGACAGTGAAATATAAACTTCAGTTCCAATTACGGTCTTCAACCTTGAACCAGAGCCCACAAAATAACGGAAGCTGTAAAAGACTCCGAAATACAAAATGTGAAACTTCATAAAACACCACAAATGACCTAATTTATGAAAAAAGTGCTAAACAAATAACAATGACAACCACTGGACTACAGGTTCCTGGGTGGTCTATCTGGTCTATCGATGCGCTGTGTAAAGGCAGTAAAACATAGTCCTGTGATTGAGGTGTATGCTCTAAGGTTTCAATGAAGGAATTTTTGTTGTGAAGAAGTTGTTCTTATTTTCTTCTTGTTCAGTTCGTTTCGTCATACGAATTGCAATTAACGCCGAAACAAACTTTTTTTGTATTCAATTTCTTTATAATGGCATATAAGTATAATTTTTGCCTGGAAATTCTTAAGTTTTACTTTTTTTACATTTAATATGGGCTTAAAATATTTTGATCACTAATGTTAACAAATGTTACTAATGTAAACAATTAAAATTAGGATTGTGTTTCTTGATGTCTTTATTTAATATATCAGATCGTTATCTTTCATAAGAAATGAATAATTAAAATCTCATTATCGTAGCCATATAAAAGGAACCTATCATAACTTCTTGCTAAGGAATGCTAATTTTTCCGAATTTTGGAGAAAAACAGAGGTAAAACGTGTCCTGGTGGACAGAGATGCCCCCGCTCGGCAAACAGGAAGTAGATGGACGACAGATCTGAAAAGGGGAGACACGGTACAACTCACCATTA
>JAULBM010052924.1:0-10487 GCA_032357055.1 Geukensia granosissima
CAAATTAGTTATTTGATATAAAAAATTAGTAATTTGATATAACAAATTATAATAAAAAATTAGCATGTCCCTAAAAAGCTTCCGTATATACAAATAAACGATCAATCGATATTTTTATGTCAAAATATTTGAATTAAACTGTATTGTAAATGTTGTCAGTGTCAGAAGATCCCATTTTTACCAATAAATGAGCTTTAAGTCGATTAGAATTAGTAGTTTAACCATATTTTGTGACATTCAAAGGTCAATGATCACAATATCTCATTGTCAAAAACTTGTTTATGAGTATATATTAATATCTTTTTAGTATTTCAAGTGTATCTTGGGTAAATTCAAATGTTTATAAGATAATCATTGGAGATTTTTTTCTTTATTTGATTTTTTTGTGGCAATAAAAAAGTGTGTTAATCAGAGATGCACAAATAGGGTATTTTCAAAGACCCGTTGTCTCTTCAGTTTAACAATGATAAAATTAATATTGTTTGCATAAAAGATATGGGAAAAGGCACACAGAAATGAAACCCTCCCCGTAAAAACAACTAATTGACTCTTTAATTTAACAATTGTTAGCTTTCAGTGCTAAAAATGCACAATATTTTGATGGTATACAGTTAAAAAAATCCTTTCTGTCCTTTAAAACACCCCAACGTTTATTTTGGTCAAGTTTAGGTTGAAAGAGTTAAAAAAAATAGTGGTTTTAAAATTAAGTTTCTCCCCCATTTTCTTTATTTTTTTACTTTTACAATCTAAAAATCATTCTTTTGTGACTCTTCAATTTCATTTAATTGATTATATCATGTATTATATATAAAACTGACATTTCATGAAACCATACTTTCCATATAATTTCAAATGTTAAACCTCTATTTTATATATCTAGTAATTATAACATAAAACTAACTAAAATATACGTTTAGATGATTTTAATAGTAATTAAATAATATTTGTGTCTTTTTAAACATAAAGTGCTTATAATTATATACATAAAAAGCTACAACTGAAAAAAATAAAGGGTATATTATTAATTTTTATTAAAAATCTGTAAAAGGAGGACTGATTTCCTGAGTTTTCTAGTGATTAATATTATTTTATAAGTGCTTAACTGGCGAAGCATTAAACCTATCACCAATACGTCTCGAGTTCTCGCCTGATTTTGTACCATACAAAAACCAGTTGAGTTTAACTCGCATTGCACGCGATAAGATTTGTTTGTTTCCTGCCGAAGGTCATTGGTTCTCCACCAGTAAAACTGACCGCCGCGATATGACTGAAATATTGCTGAAAATGACGTTAAATCCTAACCAAAATAAACCACTTTAATGTAACTGAAACACTTAAATTACTTCAAAGAGATAGTAAAACATATATATATATATAACGTTGTGTAAATGCATTCTTGTTGTCTTTGACCTTCGTGTGATCATGTTCTATTGCTGAATTTACAAAATACAAACATTTTTCTTTGTAAAGATTATCATGGGTCATTCCAATCAGAATAAATATTATAAAATTGAAAATTTTTATTTGATTATTTCTTCTAATATTTTATTTATAAAATTATAAGGGTATTATTTTTACCAGCTGAAACCTCCAAGTTTTAATTAAACTGTTTTACGGAAATTTTATGGAAATCTGGTATCTGCTTATCGCCAGTTTTTCACTCCTTAAGGCTAAAATTCAGATAAAAATGCTGTAAACATGATAAATTATACTTTATATTATAATAAAAAAAGCAATGTACATTATTCAAAACAAAAGTTATTGTTTCTTTTTCACACATGGCATGTATTTTGGCAACAATGTTAGTAGAAGTGTCATTACCAATTTAAATCACTTAATGGTGAAGTATTTGGCTCATTCTATGCCTTATAAATAATATTACTTCACTGATATGAGTCGAATTTCTGATTTGTAAAATAAATGATATTTTTATTTCTTGCAATTGCGAATATCGGATATGCAGCATCGCAAGTACTTAAAAATGATGGTGCATTGATAAAACCAATTTATTAGCGTTAGCACGATTGGACATGTATTTCACGAAATAAGTATACAAGTACGTAACATCAGTAATGAATATAATTGATCCTAAGATGCAGCAACTGAAATGTATTTGTGTACTTCAAGAAATCGCCAAATTGCCAATTCTTCCTTTGATAAAAATGAGATGTATTTGCTGCTAAGCTTAAACTGTCATTAAAAAGTCGCAGCCTGGCTCCATAAATAACTCTTCTATGACATCATGTTCGGTACATTGTTTAAATGCTTCATCCAAAATTGTTTCGCCTTAATTGAAGATTCTCTGTCTTCTTAATCTGCAGTAAATCCTGACTAGATAAAAGCTTTAAAATTTTGTTTACAGGATAATAAACACTACGTGATTCTAATGCATATGATAAAAATGTTTTCCCGGAAACATCTTGCCGTGTCATATTATGCCCTAAGGAAATGAATAACTCGAGGTATTTTAAAACGAATGTTTCATTTCTACTATACCTATTTTCTTCTTTCATTAGAATGTCTGTATTCGGATTTAACTCCTCTAGAAATAGATAGTGTGATAAGCTTCGTGCATCATTATCAAAAACGTCTGGAATTTCAATTTTGTAAAGTTTAGTTAGTGAAAACAAAATAATTTCATTACATATTATACTCAGGTGAAAAGGTGTTTGGCCGAGTTGAGATCGCACATGAAATGCATTTTCAGAAAATACGCGCTTTGCGAACAGAATGTATTCCAAATTGCCTTTGCAAAATGCATAATGCATTGGTGTATAAGAAAAATTGTCTTTTGCGTCAAATTCTCTTAGGTTATTATTTAAAAGAAAAAAAGCAATATCCGAACTAAAATAAATGCCTAGCATGTGAAATACGGACGCCCCATGCGGACATGTTTCAAGTTGTATGTATACCATTTCGAGATAGCTTATTTCTAGTGTCGAATGATTGTATGGAATGCAAGTGTTATTTATTTTAGCACCATTTGAAAGCAGATGCTTAAAAATGTCCGAGCATTGGTATCTTACTGCAGTTATTAATGGTGTTCTGCCATGCAGTCCTCGACAGTTCAATGACTTATTACTATGGTGTATAATTTTTTTCGTTATATCAAAGTAACAGGACTGGATAGCAGCTTCCAAAGCAGACTCACATTTAATGAGATGCCAGTCGTCATACAATTGTGTATTCCTTTCTATATTCATAAAGGATTGTCCTCTTATTTTACCACGTGGTAACCAGTAATGATTTTCATTACATAGGGGACATTCATCAGAAACATTGTATTCATGTAAAAGATCAACAATATCATTATGCCCACCTTTAGCCGCGTGATGCAAACTTGTCCAGTCAGCCAAAGAAGAATTAATAGATAATATAATTAAAACAATTTTTGTAAAACCTTTCGAAACAGCTAAATGAAATGCACTAATTCCTAAATCATTCACGTGATGTAGTAATGCTTGGTTTCTGTTTAGAAGAAGCTTTACAACACCTTCGTGGCCATTCTGAACTGCAATTTGAAGCAAGTTGTATCCACAAAAAATTTTTTCTTCGCACTCTTGTTCATAATGTAGATATGGTATAAATGGAGTCTCATTTTCTTTCACAAAGGAAATATTGGCACCATGATCTAATAAACATTCTAAAGCTTTATCATTTCCATTTGCAGCTGCAACAAACGAAGGTGTCTGATTTGTATTATCTTTTTCGTCTATATCACGGTTACTTACATGTAGCAATTTCAACAGTAAACTAACGGTTCTGTATGAATTTGTTTCCCTTGAAGCTTCATGGATGATAAATGATTTCCTTTGTACCAAAGCGCTTGGTACATTTTCCAAAAACATAGTTTCAATTTCCATGTTGTTAGTTTGTGCCACATGATAAGCAATTCGAACTAAGCCTGTATCTTGTGATTTGATGTTAGCGTCATTTAGTAAGTACGTTGCGAGCCGTTTATGACCATTTACAGCGTCGATATGAAATGGAGACAATATGTCCGTTTCTTCTAAGAAAAAGTCTTTTAAGGATTTATGAATAAACGAATATCTATTTTGCGATCTATGCAAAAAATGAGCAAGTTTGATATCAAAATAATGTAACGTTTCGATTGGTGTAAACTCAAACATAATTTCACAAATTTTCAACAATTCGTGGACTGTAAAAGGCTTAAGGGTGACGGACAATATCTCAAAAAGTGGTTTCACTCGAATAAAATCATTGCCGTTTGCTCCGAATATCCTCTGTAAATTGCGGTTATATACCTCCGCTAGAGATGAGGGCAGACGTTTAGTATCGCACGTTTTAGATGATGTTGAACATTGCTTAAAGTAAAGGTCCAAATATAGAAAACTACCATTTGCTAGTTTAGATATGCTTTCGATGTCGTAGTTTGAGCATTTAAGCCCAGACTCGAGACATTTAATTTCAATAAATTTTTTACTATCAGACAGAGTGTTCTCCTGATACGAATGCAGTGAAATTTGTCGAAAATTCTTAAACTTTCTTCTTATAGACAGAATGTCTCTAGATGTAATCAAAAACTTCATTTGATTTGGAAATCGATGCATTCGATTTGCAAGTAACACCATAATACTAGCTTCGTCGTTTCCTATAAAACATTCATCTAAAGCATCCACAATGATCAATAAGTCATAAGTACCGATACTCAAAATATTTTTCCTGATGGGGTTTATGACTAACCTATCAAAGCAGCCAAAAACGTCTTTGGAGCAATGGTGTCCAGCGAGAAGACTATAGGTAGATTCGTCTGGCAATATTGTATTTCTTATGGCGGGAAAATGTTTTATCAGCTGATACGCCATATTACGAATAAATACATGTACATACTGGGTAAATTTTGAATCATACTGACACACATGGTAAGCAAGAATTAAACGATTGATAGACAACCATTCTGTATTTTGCTTTGCACAAACTGCTTCTGCTACCAAAGTGGATTTTCCTGTACCCATATCACCGGTGACAAGTACACCTTGTTCCGTCGCTTGTAAGTGCACTAACAATAGTGAAGCCAACCAGTTCCTGGTAATAAAACTTTCATTATATTTGTCCTCTATATAAAAATCAAAATCCCAGTCACTCCCACCATGATCCATAAACCGCATACTTAAACACTCTACAATGAATTAAATGATGTCATTGATCATAAGATTGAATCTGATTACTCAATGTACAGACAATGAACAGCTAAATAATGAAAATAATAAACTCTATGTCAGGCGTTTTCTATTTGCTCTTGACGTTGAGTATTTCTCTACAAATATTTCATTCCGCATTTCTTCAACATGGTAAAATTTAAATACTGTTAATCAAATGTAAAATGGGCATACAAGTTTTTCTGAATCTACACTTACGAAATTATCGGCTCAGTTGCAACCAAAGATTTGGGTCGCCGTTTGTATCGCCGTTTATCAAGCAACTCAAAACATTAACCACTTTCGAAGATTAGGACGAATGTATTTTTTTAAGGGTACTCCTTAGAATGTATGCATAGATTACACGCTTAAAATTTGTAGGGAGAGGCCCGGGTGGTCAAGTGGTCTGGGTAGTTGATTTAAAGATCACTGTAGCCTATCACCTGTACAGCGTGAGTTTGAGTCGAACTTTGTACCAGATTAAAACAGTTTTAATTCGCATCGCACGTGAAAAGGTTTGTCAGTTACCTGCTCAAGGTCGGTGGTTCTCTCTGTGAACCTCCACCAGTAAAACCGACCACCGTGATATGACTGAAATATTGTTGACAATGGCGTTAAACCACATTCAAACAAACAAATAAACTTGTACGTCAGCTGGAAACAAAACTTAGTAAACGGGTTTGAATCCTCAGGAACTTTATTCGAGATCCCATTGCAATTCAATATGTCTGAATTAACGACTAACATACACCAGTTCTGTATATTTTCCACAAACGCCTCCTGCTGCCAAAGTTGAATCTCTCGTCCCTATATCACAGGTAACCTGTACATGTCTTTCCGTCGCTTTTATCGGAAACCGAAAATTTCGTTGGCTTAGATTTAAATAATTTTTTGCATCTTGTTGTCTCTTGTTTTTGTCTACGTACCATGTGACATTTTAAGTTTGTTTTTATGTCATGTTGGGTAGGTTGAGTACTTTTACACCGTCGCATACTTAATGCGTCTGCCCCGAGTTAGGAATCTGTAATCCTATGAATGCTGTTGATTTTATGTTTCAATGTTTATTCTTATTTCACTTGTATACTTTTTTTTTTTTATTTGGCTGATGGTTGTCACATTTGAACTTTAAACTATTGGACTTGAAGGCCTTATGGTAACTTTAGATATTTGTTTTATTCTTTATAAATAGTTTGCTAGTAGTTCAAAGAATATTCACCGAAATCTAAATCATGATTGCAAGAAAGTCGGAAACTATAAAGGAGCCTAATAAGTCACCATCAATGAAGTGGGAAATTAAAACGAGAATCCCAGATTTGACTCTAGGTATCACACACTTTTATATTAAAGGATGCAACTTTCAACCAGACAACATTGATTTCCAATGCAAACCAACCAAATGTAAAAATTATTCTCTCTTGATCTGTATGGTTTTAATCCTTCATCTTTGGTGAAATGATTTGAAATAGTATGATCTTTTATGTGTCTATTTGTTTTGTTTAATAATTTTATAGATTTCGAATGCCATCGTGCCGATTTATAAGGGTTTGGTCGACAAGTCTGACATCTTTTCTGATGTTGTTGTTTTGTGTGGTACAAGAGTTCAACATGTTATACAACTTACAATAATTTTTGTTTCATCAAGAGGTCCATTTGGTAGGATTTGAGGGTTCAAAAAGGAAATTTTTACATCTTGCTTTGTGAATTCATTACAGAGATGATATTTTTGAACTTCTATCAGTAAATAATATGTTTCATATGGTAAAGATGGCCACATGGGGAAGTGCATGCAACATTTTTAATTCTAAACCAGAGACCCCTAAGTCAAATTTGGAAGTTCATAAGGGGTAACTGTTGTCACTATTTTGCTTTGTATATTAAAATAGTACCTGATAGTATGTATTACATAAGAATGACATAAGCTATTGTTCAAAATATTTAATTTTAAATAAGATGCTCACTTCTTACAATTAAAAGGGCGCAAATTGGGACTTTTTATTTTGGTAAGTAGAAAATTGATGTTTGTTGCATGTATACTTAATGTCTAGATATAATAGGAGATTCAAGACAATTGTTCAAGTTTTCGAGAAGAGGTCCATTTGACATTCTGGTGCCCCAAAAGGAATGACTTTTTTGTGGGGGATAATAGTATAAAGTAAAGAGTCAAGCTGGGGTTCGGGCAACTTTTGTGTTAACTGAGTATTTCTAAGTAAATAATTGTAGTGGTATGCTGACATACCAACAGATAGTTTTTTGCTGTTCGACTGTCTGAAGTGGGAGGTGTTTGGAGGTTGCAACATTGAAAGAAAATTGAAGAATAATAAAACTAATTATAGTTTATGTGCTTCAAAACTGACATATTGATCAAATTCAATATGCATGGTGGTATAAACAAGAATAATAGTTAAATGGTTATTCACGACCCAAACCATCAGAAACATGTAAACAACAATCTATCTAAGGTTTTCCTCAGCTTTTTGTATAATAATTTCTCCCAAATAAAGTTTGGAGACATATTGTGTTTGCTCTATTTCTTATTATTAAACCGCCCAAACATACTTTAAAGAATTATTTTTTTTGTTTCGTTTCTTATTTTAATTCCTTTTCTGTACCCTGAACTTGTCGGACCATTTTCTGGGAGGGCTTAAGGAACTAAAATTTATATTTGGTAGTATGGTAGGTAAGTATCCCAAGTTGTGCAATCGACCTTTTTCTTGCAAACAAGGGGCTATGCAGCATCTAAGAAAGTAAGAATGTCGGGTTCATAAGGGCCAACTTTTTGTCACTTTTTTGTTCTGATTATTCAAACTGTACCTTACAGTAAAAAGTTCAATAAAATTATAATAGGTATTGTTTAATTCACTTGGTACAATTAAAGGGGCCTAAATGGTAATTTTATGTAAACTTAAAGTTTATATATAGGAGATGCATGACAATTGTTTAATTTTCCAACAAGACGGCCATATGCTATGTTGGGGCCCAAAAAGGGAGGGATTTGTTTAATATAGTATCCGGTATAGATTTAAGCTGGGATTTAGGCGTCTTTTGTGTAAGTATCCTAACGCACTTTTTCTAAGTTATAATTTGATTGATTGAAATTTTAGAGCTTCTTTAAAATAGCCAATATGCACATCAGTTGCTAAAGGTTGCATTCATAATAACAAAAAGAGGGTTTTACATAATTAGACACAGAGGTCAATAACACTAAGTTTTCTTCCAGTTATTGTCAACATTCGTTAGAGAGGTATCGTTTTTTGCATGAATTTTTGTTTAATATGTTTATTGTAATTCAGCAACCCTCTGGTCATAATTTAAATGTTTGTATCAAATCTAATTTAGTAATTTATGAAATTTCTGTTTCATAAGGACGTGGGGAAATGCAGTTTCAAGTGTTGACAATCGCAGGATTCAAAAGATTCAAAAGTTTCCAAAAGGGTTAAATTTATATGAAACATTTAGTAAATTTTTCACATCGCAAAAGTAAAAACTATTATGATATTCAAATGATTTGAGTAAGTTCTAGATTTTAAACAATGGCAATACACTTGATAACCGGTTTAACTTACTTGTCGGATGTGTATTAACAGACGGCTTCTGATCAAAGTAGTGTCGTGTCAGACAAGCTAATAAAGCCACAATCACTGTAATGCATCTCAAAACCAGAGATATTTTATACCCTTTTGACGTCTGGTTTTCCATACGCGATGCATTTTGTATGATATGTATCAATTTTCTTCTCTCTAGCATACTTGATTTATTGCTCTTTTTTCGAATCTTTTTTTTAACTACATTAACAGCTAAGTCTTTAATGTTATGTTTCATCTCAAGCAAAACATGTGATATACATTCAGTATGCAGTAGCTTTTCCAGAAGGGGTCTTACATTACAAGCACTTGTAGTGGTGGCAATGTCATGTTCATTTAGTAAGTCAAGGAGGCAGTTGATGCTGTTCTGTTTGGTAGTTCTGTCGATAACAAATGGACAATCATGAGCATAGTAGCTGTTCCTTATGATTGAAACACGTTCAATAACGCCGTCACTGACACGACATATGTTACAGTTTCTGATGAATGATAAAATAGATGGAAGGTCAGACTGTGTGCACTTAGAAACATTTTGTCCATAGTGGACAAAAACTTTGAATATCTCATTATTTTGAGAAGGCCAATTTTTCGAACTCATCTTATTCCATTTAATATAATTTCCGAAGTTTTCAGGACAAAAACCATATAACTCACTCTTCCATTTTGCACAGGTCTCACACCATTTTCCTTTCTCCTGACTGCAGTTCTTAATACATTTTGGTAATGAAGAACAATTCCTGGATATTGTTTTACGGATAGTTCGTAATTTTGAATTGCAGTAATCTTGAAGTCCATGAATCGTTAACGCGATTCCTATGACTAAAGATAAACCATTTTCATATCTCTCATATTCAAAATATTGCCAAAAGTCTGCCATAATTGATCAAATTAAACCCAATTGTATACACTTTAAAAAGAAATAATGTATAAATTTCTATTGTTTTATACGAAAAAAGAACGCCATTGTTAAAACAATTTTCTTTTATTTAAATGCACAAACTATGTCAACCATTCCGTTTGATGTTAAATTGAGTATATCTGTTTTAATAGCGAGGTTTAAATTTGTATTATTAAATTGTATTCATTTTTTACTATGAACAATTTATCTGTTGAAAATTCGTAATTCTAATGTTTTATGCATTATATCTAAAATGCTTTTACAAATTAACATTGATTAAAACTCACCACGTTATAAGACATGAGGGTAAATTCTACAGAAAATCAAGCTATTGAAAATGAAAATGGATCCTACGCTATTGTATATGATACCGCCTTAGCGGTGTGATAGTTAGCGTGCTCGATTCGAGAGCGGAACGCGGTGGGTTCGATACCCGGCCGGGTCAAACTAAAGACATTAAAATTTGTATTTGCTGCAGCATAATGTGTCAGGGTAAAGTGGCAGGTCTTCCTGCGCACTGAACATTTCTTTCGTGAGCTAGCACGTTAAAAATTCGACTCTGTTCATTCATCATCACTCAGTAATATGATCTCGTCCTGAAAATGCATGAAATATATGCCACTGGACGTTAAAAAGCATTCAATCAATCAACCAATCTATGGGAGTCATTCAAAACGTACTACAGGTTGACTGACCTAAGGTCCCAATAAAAGGAATTCGAAGATACCAAAGTGGCAGACAAAAATCGTTAAGTCGGAAGACAGACAAGACCATGACCAACAAAATGACACGACAAACATAGAAAACACAACACTAGACTGAAAACTAAAGCTGTAGTAACACGAACCC
>JAULBM010052935.1:0-10486 GCA_032357055.1 Geukensia granosissima
ACTGATTTATTGTTTGCTAACTTGTTTCCGTCCTGAATATGCATGAAATATTTGCCACTGGACGTTAAACAACAATATATCAATCAATCAATCTATATGAGAACAAAGGAATCGATTAAATTAAACATGGTCTTTACTAATTTGGCTCAGATGCATCCCTTAAGATGGCCCCGTTACTTAGTTTTACACAAGATTCTATGGAATGGATAATGAATATTGCATCTCAGGTAGTGTAGCCGAAGTTAATATAAACCATAAAAATATACAAAATAAAATTGTTAAATCTGCTTTTACGAGGACGTTTTATTGACTCCTTCATACGGTGTATAAAAAGGAATTGGAAGACAGACAAGACCATGGTCAACAAAATGAAACGAAAGACAAATATAGGACACACAACACTATACTGAAAACTAGAGCTGGATTCACACGAACCCTACAAAAACCAGGGTGAGTTCAGGTGCTCCGGAAGGGTAAGCAACTCATGCTCAACTAGTGTATATATTTCTTTGTTAGTTTGTTCGTCATGCCCTTGTTTGAAGCAACGTTGCAGATTTTAATGACGGCATCAATTACCCGGGACATGTTAACTGACAATGTGTTATACGTCTCTGATTTGGGTTGAAAATTAACCGCAGGCAAAAGTTAACAAAGTAGCCAGGGAAATGTGAATTATATTAGTTATTACACCATTTAAACACAGAGTTTTCAAGAAATGGTTATACAATATTAAAGAAGGAAAATTATGAAAAAAAAATTTATTCGTTTTACGTCAACATAATGGTTGCATTGAGAAAAAACAAAAACAAGGAAAGTTTATTAAAGAAAAATCGCCCTGCCTTAAAGAGAGATATAATAAAAACAACAGATATCTCTGATTAATGAAACATCTTTTTTCAAGTTTGTAAAAAATAAGTTCAACATTGAAAGTTGTTGATACGGTTTAAGATCGTTCTGTGGTTTTTGAATATTTGGTGTTCAATTTGATTGTGCAATTTATAATGAGAAAAACCTAATAATAATAAAAAAATAAAAAAAAAATAAAAACAAAAACAAAACAAAAAACACACAACAAAACAGGTTAAAAATGAAGAAAGTACATCATCAATTTAATTAAGCAGCGCCATTTTAATAGAATTATAGGAATACGTAAGTATGCGCATACACCTGATCAATGTTTGGAAAGTAAAAATGAACTCTCAACTTTAACGAGTGATCAATGCTGAATAAATTATATTAAATAAAATAACTTCTTACAGCTTGCATGGGAAGGATAATTGAATCTACAATTGCTCAATTCTGCTTCTTCTATTTTCATTCCATAATATAATGTGACAATAATCAAATCTTAGAAATTTTTGTTAACTAAGGTAAAAGTGTTAAAAGGTTTCAAAAACAAAATGAAATAGGAATAAAAACAAAAGGAAAATTCTTCAAGAATGAGACCGAGATTATAATTTGACATAATTGCGCTTTATCATTTTGCTAATTTGTAAAATTATAATTGATTGGCTGTTAGATTAAGTACCATTATCCGAATGCGCATTTTCTGCAGATAAAATAGCATTAACTAGGATAATGCTATTATATCTGCAGATAAAAAGTTATTAGCCGATTAATTCATAGAGATGTACTTGTAAACATTAATATAAACTTTCCAGTAGGTATTTTTTTCTTATTATTTGTAAACGAAAATAAACGACAATTTAAAACCACGTCAATCTTGACCCAGGAAGTTCAATTTTACACCTGGATACGCCATATTGTTTGGGTGATTGTAAGTATATCTGAAACAAACCATTATACTTATTCTTCATATTACTTTTTTTAATATCTTCCGACTCTGTTTTTACAAAGTTACTTTTACAAAATTATTCAAGTAATACTTAGTGAGAAACTTGCAATGTTGTCCCAAAAAGACGAGCAATTACCAATGGTGTCTTTTTGGTTGTCAAGGATTGTCAGATCACCATTCTAGACATTTTATTTGTGCTATATAATAACAGAATGTGGTTATTGAATTTTTTACTTTCGAATCGGTTCATACTCTTGAAATATTATTAATTTTCAAAAATTCAATATCTTGATATGGTAATGGTGTACGTAGTTAAACGTGTCCAGTGTTTTAAATTATATGTTTTTGCTTTATTGCTGTTGTAGTTCTTTTCTAAAGTTAACGGGTCTTAGGAATCAAAACTTCCAAAATTGTTGAGAGCAGCTTTATACATATAACAACTCATTGAATCTGGGCGCTCCAAATCATGTTTTACCTTAAGTCATTATTGATGCACGTGTTGTGTAGTATGAATTCCCGACTTAGTTAATTAGGCCTACTCAAACTTCATTTTAGTTTACAGCCTAAAGTTGAATTATTCACTTACTTGATTTGTAAAACACTTTTCACTTCAATGATTTGTAATACATGTATAATAATACATAATAAACAAACATTATAGATCAATGTTAAATTTCATTTTGTAACACTGACATATTTAACAAAAATAACAGATAAATCTGACAGATTATCGTTATTCAAACTGTAATACCAACCATGAAGGAGAGCCTTGTACAACTTTTACTTTTCTTTACTTTTTTAAGGATGTTTGCTGCTCATTTCTTGTCATTTTGATCCAATTTTCAAACTTCTCTTGTTTTTATCCATTTCATAGCATTAATATGTTTTTGCCCAGTGGCCCTCCACATTTCCTTTCATATTTTCAATGAGCACACTTAAAATGGCTAATTGAAGTTTTTATGAACTTCTTGTTTTTTATTCTTGACTTTTCAATGAACAGATACAAAACTAGGAGATGTGGCATGGTTGCGCATGAGGCAGTAGAATTTAAAACTCTACACGCTTCTACAAGTCCCATTAATGCCTTCAACAATGAACCAGATTCCGTATCATAACGGAAGCTGTAAAAGGCCCCGAAATACAAAATGTGAAACTATACATAAAACTCGACAATAGACCTCATCTATTGAAAAAAATGGTAAACAAGGGACCTACTAAGGCCAAACCTATTTAAAATCAAGAGACATTCTTTTCCCGTCAAATTTTCAAACACGAGCAAACTGACCCATCATTTGTTTTTGTTACTTATTTTGCTCAAATGGTAAAGATCTTAAAAGCAATCATTAGCTTTTGAAAATCTTTTTATTTTTTTTATATAAGCAGCGAACATCCTTAACATAAAATTATAACAGTTTCATAACTTCAGTATGTTTGGTACCTGATAATGACATTTATAGAGATACATAATAACAATAAACTGTAACAGTCACAGTTCGCCTCAATTCAAAATTAAACCTACTAAAATGCCATTGCAACGGCAGTATTGTTTTAGTAAACAGTACGTTTATGACTGAGTAGGTTTATGCTAATTTTGTGATTATTTCAGTAAATAATGGCCTCTAGTAGCGTTTTATGTGAACCATGCCAAGAGCAGAGTAAATACGTTAATGCTATCACATTCTGCATTGACTGTCAAGAAAACCTTTGTTCAGATTGTTCCTCATACCATAGGTCGCTGAAAGCTACAAGAAACCATCATTTAGTGGATAGTGATATCGCATCCGATTTTTCTGAAGAGGTATTCAAACATCGGTATTGTATCAAACACACCAAACTGCACTGTGCAGCTAGAGTATTTTTGTACTTACCACGTTAACATCTGTTGCCGCGCGTGTCTCGCAGACGACCATAAGTCGTGTGATAAGGTAGTACCATTATAAATGGCATGTGAAAACGCGAAAACAAGCTTAAAGAGTGTTAATGATGATCTTCAAAATATGTTAAAGGCGGTAAATCTGATAGAGTCAGTTAAAACAAACAGAAAATTACAGCTGAATAACGAAGGTTTGGAAATCTCAAAGCAGATAAAGGAAGCAAAGCTCAAAGCAATGCAACAGTTGAATACAATTGAACAAGATCTGCTAACAGAACTAGAAATAAAAAAGAATGAACAGCTCGAAATAGTAGAAGAAAGCATAAGGGAAACAGAAGAAATTAAAAGTGAGATCACAGAACAAGCAAAAATTGTACAGTTAATTGAGAAGTATGGATCAAACAAACAAATATTTATTCTTACACGAGATTTAAAAGGTTTCCTGACAAAAACAGACGGTTCCTTATCGCATATTGCTTCGGCTAATTCTAAAACAATTTTAAACTTTGAGAGGACTAAAATAGCTCTTAAAGATCTTGATTTGTTTGGGAGAATTACAGAATCAAAGCAGCTTGCTCCGATTCCGTATAAGTCTCCAAAACAGGAATACGCCCAATGTTTGGTTCTACAGCCGAATAAGATACATAAGATACTGTCATCATTTAAACGTGTTTCGAAGTTCAACCATAAAACACGAAATGTTTATGTTCCGGGAATGTTGGCTACAGATGATTTCACACTTCTTCTATGTAATAATGATGAAAAAACAATCGATATTTACAACCAGACTGGAGATAATAAACAGTCTATCAAAATGGCAAGTGGCCCTTTTGATATTGCAGAAATCCCATGTGTGAACCAGTATGTAGTAACTTTACCTTTACTAGGAACCATACAGTTCATAGATAAGAGAAACCTGAAACCAGGAAGGACAGCAAATATACCTACAATTTTCCAAACATGTAGTATAGAAGCAACCAAACAACATATCTATGTTGAAGGATATGGAGAAATATTTTATATTAGATATTGATGGATCGCACAAGAGAAAAATAAACATAAAAACATCTTTGATTAATTCTATTTCATTTCTACTTAACACTATTTATGGTTGTGATGGTGTTAGTCTCTTCTGCATAGATCAGAACGATCGTGTTAATAAAGTAGACATTTCAGGCAAAGTAAGTGAAATCACGAAAATGCTTCAAGACAAACATGGCTACATATATGTTGCTGCCAGGTGCGGAAAAATCAACAGGTTCACAAAAGATCTGAAGTTTGATAGAACAATCAGTGGTGATCACAATTTGCATAACGTAGCATGCATTTGCTTTAACAATGATTGTAGCAGACTTTTCGTTGTTAACGATGGTGGTAAGGAAATAGTTACCTTGAAATGTACATAGACTGTAACTGTTGTTTTTTTCTCTAACAGATTGTGAATCGGCAAAAAATTGCTCGGACAAATTTAATACATGTTTTGTGTTACATTTCTCACTTGAAATGAAGAAAATAACAATACTTTCATAAATTTTAGTATAAAAACATTGAACTTGCGTTTTTTTACTGGCGCTACTTGTGGAGCAAGAAAATAACTTTAATCTTATCAGTTAAGACAAAGCAGAGGATATTAGGAGTCTGCCATAGCTCAACTTGTAAAGGTTGCCAAAAGACAAAACTCAAATTTCCCACGTTTCCGGGTAAAAAAATGGTGGCAATTATCAAAATATTCAACGAAAGAAGTACCATTAAATTCCTGCGTTTTCAAGCAAGCCAGAGCGTATTTCATCGGTGACGGGGACTTGCAACATGGATATTATTCAACAAAATCTCGATGTTTGATTTTAAAATGAAATAAAACTATAAAACAGTGCCAGTAACATTTACGCCGGTCTTTACTACATTAGACCCGAGGCTATCTGTATTTATTTAGATTGATTAATTTAATGTAAAGATATTAATCTGTTCACCGTTCACAGTTCCTGCTTATTTCGTACAATCCACAAATTATTAATGTTCATTTCCATCCCCTGGTGACCTGAGCGGTCACTAGGCCTTGACCCACATAGCTGACCCAGCGCGAACCCCAGGCGGCGGATAGGGGAGGCCCTCTTGTTGGAGGGTTGCCAGGTTATGATACGGAAAGCCTTGACTTGGACTATAGTAGGTGACGTGTTTGGAGAGTGCCAAGCTCCTGGCACGTTAGAGACTCCTTTTGTAGTTTTCGAAAAATAGTAGGTTTATGCCGCTACAAAAGGCTAAATTTTATGTCCATACACATCACTCCCTTTTCCAGTTACAATCAAAAACCGTTGCCCTATTGTGTCCCATCCCACCCCGTTTTCGATATTGATAATTGTTGAACTTGCTGTCGTCCTGAATATGCATGAAATATTTTCCACTGACGTTAAGCAACCAACAATCAATACATCCTTTCCATCCCATTGTCCTCAACTAGCTTAGTCACAGAGACATATTTTAAATACACTGCATGCATTAAACTGTTCTAAATATTTTCATTACTTTAATTTTCCTTGATAATGTAATACTTCGTATATAAAACAAGAAACAATAGACACAAAACCATGTTTAAATAGTCAAAGTGAACTTTATTTGTTTTCTTATTAAGGTATACATGATGTCCATTTTAAGTACCACTTCTCACTGTTTGAACTCACTTCACCTTTCCCTCTTGAAAAGTCTTTGTGCATGTATGTTCTCTTGGGGTCTTGGTTATTTAGGACTAGTGGACTAGACACTGAATAATCTTGACTACAAGAAAATTTCAGAAAGTATATAAAATATGGTATAATGACATAATCATTATGTTATTGTTTAATGTTTTTCATCAATCCTACAGCATATGGGTAAATACACAGAAATAGTAGATGTTACATGATTGTCTATGAGACGGACATAAAAGTTAAAATAACAAACAAAAATGTTTCTACAATTATCTTAATGCATTCAAACATGGATAAAGATATATATCGTTAGGGCTCTAGAAACAAGGTAAGGCCACTCTAGTGTATTTCTGA
Organism: Geukensia granosissima; assembly: GCA_032357055.1. NCBI lineage: Eukaryota > Metazoa > Mollusca > Bivalvia > Mytilida > Mytilidae > Geukensia > Geukensia granosissima. Next base: position 6,707 of record JAULBM010052935.1, read on the forward strand.
AAAAGCTTATATAACCTTACCGCATACAGATCAAATGAGATATGTCAAATACAGTCATCTGTAGACCACTGATAACATATTGATATATATTTGATATATTTGAAAATACATACCTATTTATTTTTCAACAAAATATGTAATTTGGGCATTTACATATATTTTCCTTTTCTTTTCACTTAGAGCATTGGTTATGACGATTTATATTAATTCTTAGGGACCGGTCATTATTTATCTCCAGGGGTTGGCCGGCAAATTGAAAAATGATCCGGTAAAACAATAACTCCCCCCTCTCTATCAAGTACCAAAAAAATTTCCCCCTTTGCATTTTGCATAAAAAGCTTTATTACACAAGACATTTTATAAGTATAAAATTCTAGATATTACACAAATACATGTGTAAATGATTTTTCTTTACAAAAAATCATGACCCCCTCAACAATTAGTCAAAAAATGCATACCCCCTTCAAGCACTGCTATTTTTTCTTTGACCCCCCTACTTTGGAGATAAATCATGACCGTTCCCTTATAACTTTAACAGAATAACTGAAGATTATTATTTCTTTAAAATTTCTTAACGGTCGAAAAGGTTGTTATTCGGGCCTAATGAATTTATGATACATTTTGTAAAAATTAAGAAATGGATTGTTTTTCTGTATTTGTTCAACATTTTTTAAAGATAAAATAGTGATAATAACAGATATCGTTTTTAAATTTTTCGCAATTTTGAATAAAATCCTAATTTCTTAACTCAAAAAAGTAGCGTTCCTTTATTGAGAAATCTTTGTTAACTAGCAAAATGATTCACGAAAGACTTGTACAGTATTTTCGAAGTTCACCGATCATTGCGCCGACGTTGTTAAGTAACATTCTGGTGTTTTCTTTTTTAAAACACAATGTTAGATCCGGAAACCTTACTTAACAAAAAAATGGGCAAATCTAGCTCAAAGAAAAGCCAATGTCAAACGTATTATATTAGCAAATGTCTACATACTGCGGATAGGTAGGTAATTAGACATTTAAAGCGTATTTAGTTGCTCGTAATATACCAGTTAAATCTTGCATTGATACTTAAAAGTTCGGCATTTATTTAAATCTTTGTTTTGACCACGTTTTGTTACAGTGCTCATGTCACTTTAGCAGTTCAGTTTGAGGTGTACAAGGGATAAGCATGGACCTTTAATAATACATTTAGCAGATATGACCTGAAAATCCTGACTAAACACACTATAACTGATACCTTTTTCTCACAATCTATTCATATCTCTGTCTTATATTTACACATACCTAAAATGATTGTGAATAATAACACTGACACTCCGATGTCTTCTTTCTGCATTCAGACAGCCTGACTTCATTCTGCTATCTCCTCCTGTAAAGATCGAAGCATTGAATCATCAACAGTTTTGTTAGAGGTTACAGGGGCCTGGTTTTCCATTCATTACCTTGGCGTCGGAATATCACGTGGTTTTATACAGCGATCTTCCATCAACCGATGACGAATATTCTTCCTATATTTTGTTTCCTGTCTATGGGATTTTATCTTCTTACACAGCTGACAAATCGCTGTCTTATAGTTTTCTGTCCATGGTGTCAATTTATAGCCATGTTTAGCTTTCAAAAATGGTATATACGTTTCCTCTGAAGAACCAACTTCCTTCAAATACTCTGCAAGTTGTTTTGGGGAGCTGAAGTCGGACGTTGAAATATATGTACCATTTGGAAGGAAAGAAGCAGTATTCGGAGCGCCTCGGACCACAGGTACCATCATGTTGTCACTTTCATATACCCCGTAAACCTTCTCTGTTACATAATTGTTGCAAAGTGAGTTCTCAAATGACAAGTAAAATTTGTACTCTTGACTAATGGACGATTTACAGGAGGTGAAATCATCCGCCTTCTCTATGGGTGAGTTACAGGTTTTATCACCACAAGTGCCGTAAATATCAACCTGGATATATTTCCTTAATTCTTCCACGTAAACTTCTCTGAGTGAATTTGTTTTGCAATGGCTGACCAGCCAAGCTACTTCTTTTGTTTTCATTGAAAATATTTCTGAATAGTTATGTTTTTCTCTGTTTTCAATTTTTGTTAAAACTCCAAATGGAAACTGGATGTCAGAACGAGGTCGATAACTGAGCAACCAATCAAAAAACACAGATGCTTTTTTCCATAACACATTTGTAGAAATAGGTCCAATATGTGCTGGTGATTCATTGGTGAAATACACCCAAATCTGATTGGTCAGTTTCTTTGGTGGTGGTTTCCGAAGAGAGCGGAAGAAGATAACAGCTGTGCTTTTATAATACACTCGAGTGTCGTTGGTGAATATACAATGATTAGGACACACCCCATTTAGATTGAACGGTGAAAACCACAATAACGGGTGTTGTTCATACATTAAGATTATAGGAACTTCCGTATTTTTCGTGACGTCATGTGATGTTTTATATTTCTCATTGTTCGTTTTGATAATTTTGAAATGCTCATTTTCTGGTGAGTTTTCAGCTATATCAGTCTGCTTTGAAACATCCAAGGTGTTTCTTTGCACCAATGTTTCTGTCGTATTGTGGATTTTGTTAGACAAACGCTTTGTAGCATCTGCTAAGATAAAATAGTGAAAGATATCGGTCTCCTTTTTTGAATCGTGGTAAATGTTGTTAGTTGTCAGCAAATTAGTTTTATCATAAAGAGATAGTAAAATTAGAAAAACCAAACAGCATGTGATAATTACTGTTAATGAGCTGAGTTTTAGTCGAATCAGAAGCATGTCTGGTTGTTGTCGATGAAAAGCTATTTACTGAAATGAAAAGAACGTCCAATATAACTGTGGTCTGATAGTCGATGCCAAGAGGTATTTTAAAATGTGAAAACGGGCTAAGATTCACAACAGCGCTTGTTTATTTGAATGAAACATGAATAATTTTAATATGGATCTCAGATGTTGATTAAAATGTAATAATTGATAATTTGGAGTATAAAGAAACAATGATAAAACGGGACGGAATATCGAGTAATGTTTTAATCGCAAATAACAAATGTACATGTACATGTTGATTCAAACTAAACTGATTCTTTAAACTGTTTAATATATATACCAGAAAATTATCAAATAGATAAGTGCTTTAAAAGATTAAGTTGTGACAAAGTAACAAATTCACAGGGTAATAATCTTCTTGACTTGTGCATATCATCCCAGCTGCGTATACTTAATGGCAGATATTTCGGAGATATCCTTGGGAATTATACATGTATGACGAGCAATGGTTTTAGTGCCGTAGACTATGGAATTGTAAGTGAGGGTCTCCTTTCCTCAGTAAAATATTTTAAAACATATGACTTTAACTATTTATCAGATCATACCCAAATTGAAATATTTCTTAAAAGTAACTGGAATATACAAAATTATAATATATTTAATGAAAATGACTGGACTAAATCAATACTTTACAAATGGGACCCTCAAAAATCCAAAACTAAATTGATAAACATTCTTTCAGAAAAATCAACCATTGATTCTATTGTTAACTTTGAATTACAAAACTTCAGTGAAGATCAAAAAGGTGTTGATGAAGCTACAAATGAAATAACAAAAATTTTAGACATATTGTCTGAAAACTCGTGTCAAGTTATAAAGAAGAATTTTTACAAGAAAAGTAAAAGAAAAAAGAAACAGTCATGGTCAGATAACTCTGTTACAGAATTAAAACATCAAATTAATGCCCTTGGTAGGGAAATTACAAAAAATCCATATGATAATTCTTATAAAGTCAGATACTTCAC
>JAULBM010052946.1:0-10486 GCA_032357055.1 Geukensia granosissima
GCGCGGTGATCATAAAGTTTGCTCAAATGCAATCGGGTATAGTTTCATCCAATCAAAAAAGAGATATTTTCTAGTTACTTAATAATTATACTTATCATTGACAATATATTTGTAAAGACGATTTTAAACACAACATTTATGTCAAGTCCAGAGTAGAGATCCGAAACGGATTTCTATAAACGGCATAGTATCCGTTCGATTTAGTAAACACAGGCCAGTTTCAAGTTCGCCGATGATGCGCAATAAATTTAACGAGTGATGCATACGTATAAATACAAAATAACCAATGTTAAATAAATATTGATAATTTAGGTATGCTTTATGTTCATTTAAAGGAGTAAACCTCATCAGTAGCATTATAACCGAAACATAGGAAGTCAAAGATTCAAATAAAGCAAAAGAAGCACTTTGAATTCAAACAAATCGTAATGGGAAGTCAAATCCGACTGCATGGCAACTACTAAGTGCATTACTTTTCGAATAAGAATATATTTATCTACTTAGTACTTCTCAGTAATAATGACACAGCTGGGTAAAATACACAACCAAAGAAAAAAACATCATACGGATGATAAAAACAAAATATAAAAATAATTAATAAAAAATAAAATTCTACCAAACGGACAACCAATCGAAATTATAGCTCATGGCAAATAGGGCACAAAACAAAGACATGAATTTTAGTGTCGTCAATGTGGCTTGTGATCAGACGACCAATTTCAAAACAGTAGTCAGTATGAGGTCACATGCTATTAAGTAAAATAAATTATATGAACATCTGGCTTAAATAGATATTTTTTGCAGAAAGTCGAAACCTCTAAATGCAAATTAAATGTATTTTTTGGCAGGATGATAAATGGACATTAAAGATATCACAATTATAATCACGGACAAACTGCTTTTCCAGCCATTTACTTTCCATTTCTTTGTGTTTTATATTTTGCACTAATATACCGCTTAGAAGTGTTACCACTACATGAATACATTCATGAATATATTTATTAATGCAACAAGGTTATATAAAAAGGTTGAATGATTGATTTGATGTTGTGTAACGTCCAGTGGCAAATATTTCTTGCATATTCAGGACGAGAACAAGTTGTTAAACAACACATCATAAAAGGGGTTAGCTGGGGGTTAAGCCGTGGAATTTAATTGCCACATGTTGCCAAATTGGGACTGTTTGGATATGGACGGTAAATTTAACCGAGGCAGCCGTTCACCTACGGACCACTCTTCACGAGTTTTTCATTGATTGTTGGTTGCTTTACGTCCACTGGAAAAGAAACCAAACGGACTGTTTCTACATTCCGTCGGTCTTCGGATGTATATAAAGGTTGAAATCATTTCTGTTTTAACTTTAAGGTCGCCATCGTTAACTAGTTTATCCCTTTGTTATCAGTACATATCGGCTAATTGAGGACCTCGTTTTTGTAACTTTGAATGAAATTGTTTTCTGATATAATTGACGTTAATTCGTATATGAGATGACGGATTTCATACCTGCATTTGCCTTGCGCGGAATAGTGCTTTCACATCCGGTGCATTTTGATCTTACTTCTGAAGTGAAATTTCAGCGCTTGTTCTTTGTGTTTCTGTTTTGGCCTTTCTTTTGTTTCAATCTGTCTTGTCTTTCAGGACGACAGTTCCTTCGGAAATTTCGGATTGTTTTTTTACTCTGGGCTTGTTGAAGATAATCCCAACAATGAAATTTACTTGGTAGTGAGGTTAATGTTGTCAATTTCAAAATTGTTCTTCTAGATACTTAAATTAATAGACGTCCATATTTGAATTTTGAATATGTCGAACCGGGTAGAAATAATTCGCAAAACCTGTAGGATTAATTGTTCTTAAGTCCAACGGTCAAATTTTTTCTGATTTTGACTTAGGAATTTAATTATTAATTGATTTGGACGTCATATTTGACAATAATGTTGGAATTAAGGACTTAACAAAAGGTGCCACGCCTAGAACGGGTGGGGGATTACTCTTCGAAACATCTGAACCTTACTTGTTTTTGTGCTATCAATCGACTACTAATGCTTTTTCTAGCGAAGGAACTTGCGATTATTACTGTTACAAAAACCCTTTTCCAGTGCTGGGGTTTTTGTTGAGGTTGAGACGAATAAAATTTCTCTGGTTAGTGTTTGGTTATCTGTTTAGTGTTAAAGTCTTTTGTTTTGGTTGAGAATGATACAATCTTTCTTTTTAGTGTTTACTTCTCTGTTTAGTGTTGAAGTCTTTTGTTGTTGTTGAGATTGATACAAAATTGAAACAAAATACATTTGATGATGAAACAAAATGATTCACAAAGAAGCAGAGAAACATTTACAGAAACTGATATTCAATTATAAATACGGTTACAGGGGATTCTACACAATGGTTTCTTGGTTTGTTAAGATGATCTGTTACAATGCTCCATTATCAGGCTACGGATTACATCGAGCTTTGCATGCAGCTTCAGTTCTGAAATTATTTTTGTTGCCTTGACAGCCTCCATAGATGAAAAATTCGCATTGTTTCGTTTCAGAATTGTGGTAAAATCTGGGAAACGCTCCTCTGCAAGGTCCAATGAAAGCCGGCAATGTACAAACTACAAAATAAGATTGATTTTGATAACAGTGCGAACCACATCTCGTTTTTCTATAGTTTTCTAAACTACCCAATCACCCAATTGACCACTTTGCGATTCACTCTGAATTACATCCCTTGATTTAAAACTACGGCTAACAGCTCTATTAGATACTATGGGAGTACTACTAATCCTTCTGTATATTGCACCAATAAATAACTTTACCTGTGCAACTGATTAACAAAATAACTGTCTGAGGGAAGTTTCACATCCTTCAATAATTGTTACAATTTGATTAGGTCTACAAGTTGAAATTTTGATAATAATTCAAAACGTCTCATAGACTGTAATGTTAGCATAGCCGTAGTTGTAAATCAGGGGAGATAATAATGACACAATTGGAAATGGGTCAATAAAGTGACCTTATTCTTAGTGTCGAATATCAAAGTGGCATATGTATACTAGCACAATATATTCTGCTACTGCTGTAATGAAGAACAAGTTTTGAGGGTCAGAAAGATTTTGAACCACTGATGAGTTGATAAATTTGTCTTTTGAATATTGGTTGTGGGCAAATGTAAGATGTTGATCGTTTCTTTCTGGCATATATTCCATACTCTTTCTTTTAAATAGTAAGTTTGCTTCAGGAATGCTACCTAGTTGCACCAACTCAATTTTAAAAGTTTTGAGCCTTTAAAAATTAACTCATTGTAATCCTGATTTAATGATAAAACGAATGTCCAGGCATTGTCGGTGATATCAAATTTATTGTTTTATTTATTATTGTACTGACTGCGAAATAAGAATGAATGTTTGCATTTCTATCTGTTTCTCCTATAAAGTCCTACAATTTAAACTGATATTCGCCGATAACACCTGAATTTTAATAAACAGTAAATTAATTATTAACCTAAATACTGGTCTGGGGAGAAGTCATGTACTTCTGAAGAATATTCATGTATTGACACTCCACAATACAATGAACACGGTAAACTCGCTGCGACAAGACAATAAACAGAGTAAACTGGTGGAAGACAAGAAAATAAATAAAATAAATTAAAATAAAAAATAAAAAAGGGAATAGAAGACTAAGCAAGGTAACTGGTTGAGACAAGTCCATTAACATGATTAACACTGTAAACGCGTGGAAACAACACAAGAAACAGTATAAGATCACAGAAACAAAACAATCTATCGGAAGTTCTCGTGGAAACAAAATAAAAAAAATAAACAAGGTAAACTCGTGGAAATAAAACAATAAGCAGGGTAAACACGAGAATAAAACAACGCGAACCACGAAATAAAACACAAGACAGAAAACTAAACATGATATTGACCAATAAAACATCGGTATGATATTGGAGAGAATGCGGTTTCTCTCTCTTTATTAAAACACCCGCCTTATTGATAATTTTCAAAACCATTGTAACATTCGGAATTGTTAAGATTTTATCCTGCAATCATAAAAGAACCTTTGATAAAAAAGTCTAAAAATCAATATAGATAATAAAATGGATCGAACCTCCAAATAAAATTAACCCAAACTTCTTATAAAATAATTCCGGCCTTAAACAATGGGACTAACCTTAAAAAACGAGCAGCACTTTGATGTAAAATCTAAAACCTGAACAGAACCGTCTTTATCAACATGGGATACAGATATCGAGATCTTGTTACGTCAGGTGAAAAGCAACATATTCTGTCAACCTTTCAAAAACAAAAATTCAATTCCTAATTATTCGGCACATTTTAAAATATTTCTTGATTTAGTTTATTCACACATTCATACAGAAGAATTATCATATGGTTAAAATCCAGGTATTTTAGACTGTGTAGTAGTCTATACTCATTGACACATCTGTGACGTCTCTTTTGTCAAACACTGTCATACTGTCATACTCTTTGTGTTATTATTGTTTATAAAGTAAAAATAGGAATTTGTTAATAAAAATATCACTATAAAATCCACTAGAAAGTGCATTGAATCTGTATATTTGTAGGGCATCTATATCAGATATATAATGTTAAAAAAGATTTCGAAGATAATGGAGCAATAGGAAACTGCAGACAATACCACTGGCAATATAACGCAAAAAGGCAAACATCAAAATAAAAAATACTATACAGAACACGAATATGGGTGCACAGGAAATGTAAATAGCTCCTGTTCATGAAGTTTCATACGTCATGCTACACGGTGGTCTAATCCGATGGTTCGAAACAATCGGTGGTAGTCACAAGGTTTAGGGCGGAATGAAGTAACTACAGTTACTTAGTTGAGCAGTTTTCTTGTCAGCAAAAAAGCTTTTAAAAACAAAATGCTGATAGCATGCACATGCTATTTAAAAGTCGGGGTTGAAAAAATTAACGTCCTACACAGGAAACTTGTGCTCTAAATCGGCCTCTTTTTCGTGCGGAATATACCTTCTATTTCAATCATAACTGTTTTTTTATAGGGCAGCACAAACATGACTCATCACTTTACCTGAAAAGGTCTTGAAGATTTTGCCATACTGGATATATGTTAGTGAATTTTAATATGACTTTAATGGTAATGCCCTTTTTCAACCTTTGTTATTAATTCCGACATTTTAAGCTAACTGCAAGAAGTTGAATTTCAGCTCACAACACGCGATTTTTTTATCACACATATATAAAATAAGTAGACGGTGTAAACATAATTACACTTACCATCGATTTCAGCACCAGTGTTCGCCACTAATGCCCAACATACATATGCACAAAATATAAAAATTGCTTGCATTTTGATAGATATTCTCAGTGTATTCATAAATGAAATATAAAGGAAATAGAAACTAACTTAAATGCGTAAATCAATTTTTTTAACGATATTGCAAGTAAACAGGACATATAACATCTTAAAACTGAGGTAAGGTCGTTGCTATTTTTACAATTTTTATTCACTGTAAAAAATTGTATTTAAAATTGCATTGGATCGTTGAAATTATCTTTCAGTAAAATAACGGTTTAATTGATGGTTAATATGTTTAGCAAAACGTTATTAAAATGAAAAAATTTAAAATAATTAATCCAAATAACAAACATAACTTATCAAAAGATAATTCCAACAGGAAAAATGACCAAAAAGAAAATGATACTTATTAAGACCTGCTAGCTACAACTACACCAAAGACCAAAGTCCTTCCAGACAAATCTAGTGAGTAAAACAGTCATTTTCTATCAGAAAAATGCACAACGTATAGTTGCATTTCAACTTCAATTACAAGTTTATTTCTTAAGGCAATCCTTAACATTTTATCACTAGAGGAAAATAAGTTGAGAATAAAATGTAGTTGATTTAAAATAAATAATGAAGAAAACATTTTAGTTTTTTTATTATATGTTGCATTTTATGTAATTATTATAATTTTCATCAAATTATTTTGTGTCAAAAAATTGTAATTGATCTACATTACAATTAATTTAATCTTATACTTGTATTGCGCATGATAATATAGTAAATAAGTATTCAAACTTGTTAACACAATGAATGAATATTAACTCGGGGATATGTCTAAAAACGAACGGTACTGTGATCATTTCTGTAGTCACGTGAGAGTAAATTTGTTGTCTGTAGGTTGTTGTTGTTAGACATTGTCTGTGTAAATGCAATTAAAAGAATCTCTTAATTAACAAAATATACATGTAATATAGGAAGCAGAACACAAATAACAGGGGATTTGAATGTTTATCTTTATAAATATTAGTATTTTTTTCTTACGCTTTGGGACAAAATTTAATATTATACATTTACATGTGCACAGTTTTACTCGTAAACCTATTTTTACAACAACTTTTATATAATTAGCTTGGCAGTAAAATTCTATATAACTTTTTCCTTGGCCATTTTTCTTGTATCATGTCACTGTTAAAAAGTTGTTTTGATTTTTCTGTTTTCTAGATTAGTAATTAACTATTGAAGGCTTAGCTAATAATAATAACAGAACAAGATATAAAACATCAAACAAAAAGATGGTACAAACCTTTGTAAAAAAGACCATACATGTACCTACAACAGTTTATTTTTATAGGCCGTTGAATTAAATTAGAACACCCGCTCGTCCCGAGGTTATTTTTAATTTGATAAACACTGTGCTTTTATTCAGGAAAATAGCAGTTACTGTTATTAGAGACCGTTTGGGAATTATACAATAATAAATGTGTTTTCTGTTAAATATGACAAAATATTTCCCAAGGTTTGAAGGCATAGTGAACGACCCGGTGGGGACAAATTTTGGCATATTACACGGATTACACAATATTATTGTTATTATTACTCTGAATGTTTTCGTCATTTTCAATCAGTGAAAAAACCCCGCCCGTTAATTATCACGTGATTTTCCAAGACAAAAGAAAATACTAAAATAAGTTTATTTATTTTGCATGTACATGTCAGTGGTGTATACTGACTTTCCGGTCAGATGTGTACCGGAGAATACAAATTTTAAATCAAAAGAAGGACCCTGACAGAAAACTGCAGAAAAACTAAATTTTTAAAACATTTTACGGAAAGGGGGATGGCTCCCTAGATACGACCCTGCATTTAAATTCTGTTATAACATTAAACCCTGACATAAGAAATACATATGTACATAACATCATGAAAACAATAAAATTCAAGCGTGTTATTTATTAAAGGTAGCAAATGGCGGTTCACTTGACTGTATAATTTTCTTAATAGTACAGTGGCTTGTATTTGTTGAACTTGTAAAGGGGTTCGAACCTCTCGTTGGCCTAGATGCACAAATGCCAGTTTGGATTGATAAGAATAAAGCATTTAATTGTTACATGCCTGCATTACAGCGCTATACATTTGAAAGGTGACCTTTTATTGGACAAAGTCGATAAATTCCTTATATAAATGCATACCTACTGCCCCTTAAACGGTCAGACTTCTGTGGAATGTTTATCAAATCTATTTAATATATAACAAATTACCTGGAATGGCATTGGTTAGAACGTGTAACTGGAAACGCATTTCAGCATTTACTGCTTTGATTCTATTTTAAAATTGGCATTTGCACAATCCCAGTTTTATGTTCTCTTTGATTTCTATTGCTATTTAAACAATAAATCCGATTGAACGTGTTTTCATTGATATCGTTGGAAAACTTGGTTCCTGATCGTTTGCTTATGGGTTTCGAACTAGCAGACAGCAACTGTGAGTACTTTTTCGAGGTCAATACCTTGTTGTATCATGTATTACTTTTAATTGTATTTTGTTGTTATGGTACGATTTCAGTATCGATCCCAAGCGCAAAATTCATTTCGATTGATTTTTATCGTTTTTTTTATTGTTATTTTGTCACATCACTGTTCCAGGTTACAGGGAGGCGTGAACGCTCACAAACGGGTTTAACCCCGCCACATACTTAATTTGACTGTTCCACGCCTGGGTGTAGTTCAGTAGTTGTTGTTGTTAAGCCTGGTGTAGAATATCAATGCGACAGATCAAAAGTGCATAGTCCAAAGAGACAAGACAAATTTGTAACAAACTAAAAGATAAAAGGTAAACACAAGGAACAAAAGCTTGGAATCCACGAATTCCTTTTTAAAACAGGAGTTGGATCAGATGCTCAAAAGAATCCCTTGTCGAAAAGTCATTTGTTGTTATTCGTTCACCATTTCAATATTCGATTTTCGTGTTCTGTGAATAGTTTTTTTTTCACTTTTTTATTTTGGGTGTCTTTTACAGCTTCCGTTATTGTATGGACTTTAGTTCATTATTAAAGACCGTAATGGGACATGTAGAAGTTTGATATCGACTTTTATTTTGGCGAATGGTTGTCCTTTGGAAAATCATGGCACATCTCCTATTTTTTATGTTACACGTAAAGATAGTTTGCAAAGATGTGTTAGTTAGACCAAATAAATATTTTGTCATCTTTGCACAATCGTTGCTTTTTAATTTAAGTTAAAATCTAACTATATATAAGACATGTTCATATAATACAATGTGAAACTTGAATTGTAGCAACTTTATTTCTGATATACAAAATAGAATATGTGGCATTTCAAACTTTGCCCTGACTAAAGGTAAATAATGTGGGAATAAAAATAAAGAAAACATATAGAAATTAAGGAAGGTTTTAATATGAATAACAATCCTTCGATTAGTGTACAGATAATGATCAAGAACCCACTTGTTTATTTAAGGTAATATTGCTGATCATTTGATTTTTTATTCGACCGATGCATTTCTAATTTAAAAATGAAAAAAGTTTACTGCATAACTATTGAAATCTGTCTGTAGTATGTTTGTTTCTTTCTGATTACAAATTAGCAGACGGCCTTTGTCTAACTCTTAGACATTCCCAACTATATGACCCATCAGTATAGTAGGTAAATCTCTTTTCATGAGACACAACTAAATGTGTAATTTCGAAATAAATGTGAATTTGAGACCTATTTCAGATCAAAGAATTGAAATGACTCTAATGATTTTTACATATTAAGTAGAATGAGATATTAACCAAGAGCAAGATATATCGATCTAAAACATTGTTTAGCAATATCCGAAACAGAGGGTATAGTATTTCCTTCTTCTGCCATAAGTTCAACGCCATTGAATGCCTGAATTGCGACTTCAAAATAGTATGACGTCAAGAAATTCCTGCGTTTCCTTCAGGTATCCATGGTATTGGCCGCCATGAGAGGAAGCTCACAAAATGGCGTAATAACCAATGGTATAGTCGACTACTGGAGGTGTAACTGAAATCAAGGAGATTGCTTTCGGGGATTGCTTATCCAGGTCATTTTTTGTTGTTTCAGAAATGTAAGAATCTCCTGCATCACTAGTGACACCAATTGCGATGCTGAAGCCAACCTTAGTTTTCTTCTTTAGAGATTTTGTTTATTAGTCAGTACATGTGTATATTTATCCTTGTCAACATTATCTTATGAAATTTACCTCCGAGAAAAGAAAGTTTCTAAAGAGGAAGCGAACAAAAACGGAAGTGGCAGACAAAATGGGATAAGTGGACGGGCTATCTCTAGAACATGAACACAGATTCATACTTAACAAAGTTGAAAAATTATAAAAATCTGTTTACTTTCTCCGCCTGTAGGATGTATTACTTTTGAGCCTTCCCCGTTACACCGAAATGAACAAAAATCCTTTCTTGGTAAAAGAAGGAACTGCTTAAAATTCTAGACCGCCTGAGTTCGCCCCATAATCGCTGAATCTTCATAGTTCATAGCTGTATGTTTGTATTTAGTTCATATGTCAACATGTGTCATATTTCCTGCTAGTTTACGTTTTCCAAATAGTCGTGTCTGTCTAATTATTCTCTTTTGTCTGTCCCTTAGGTTTTAAGTCTCTTCCTCTCATATTGTTTTGTATACAAAGCTTATAAATAATATCACCTAACGCTTTTTGTTTTTAATTAACATGGCCATTTACATTTGGTTGGTGGAGGCGAGTAAGATTTTCAAATGAAGTTAGATCCAACCCTTGGTAATTTGGAAAAGAATTTCAGAAGAAAGTCGTCAGTAGAGTCGAATTTGTTTTAACGAAAAGCAGTCATTTGTAGCAGTGTATTTTATTTGAAATTCGATAAGGAATACCGCACGGAGAGAGATTTTTGTGCTGAATTATATCCTTGTATTGACAATTGATGGATTAGATTAAAAAACACCAAGATACATTTCTCTTTGATCGAATGGTTTAGGTAGTTGGATCACTGTAGCATATAGCTATGCCTGAATTTGCCACAAATTGTTAATATGCATAAAAGCTCCACTTCGCTCAAAACACACTTGTTTAGGTTTAATTTGTCAGTTATTTGCCCAATGACGGTGGTTATTTCTTCTAACGCTCAACCTGACTGTCGCTAAACTCCAAACAAACAAAAAAAAAAAAAAAAAACAAAAAAAAAAAAAAAAAAAAACAAA